>VDFB02051547.1:0-33006 GCA_007258455.2 Sequoia sempervirens | reverse complement strand
TATGGTGTTCCAAAAGCCCTTATCTTAGACAATGGAACACCTTTCAAAAATTAGTATGTACGTGAGTTACACCAAAGATTCAATATCCAACACCAATTATCTACCCCTTATTATCCCCTAGGGCAATGACCAAGCTAAGGCTTTGAACAAAACCATCCTCACGATACTGAATAATATAGTCAATGAAGTTGGTTGTGACTAGCATTTGCAATTAAACCCCACCTTATGGGCCTATAGAACTAATATCTGCATGCCCATAGGTTCCACACCCTTTTCCCTAGTGTATGGAACTAAAGCTATCCTACCCATCGAGCTTGAGCTCCCATCACTGAGAATATCATTGAAAAATCTTATTACTAATGAAGAATACAAGGTGTTTCAGTTGAATGAGCTCGAGTTGCTGGATGAGTGTGGTCTCGATGCTCTAAATCACTTACAGGTGTATCAAAACTAACTCAAGAGGAGCTATAACAATAAAATCAAAATTCAATCCTTCTAGGTGGGAGATCTTGTATTGAAGGAGAAGCAAAAGAACATGCTTGATCAGCATATCAAAGGAAAGTTTAAGCCAAATTGGTTAGGACCATTTGTTGTCACAACTAGTTATAATTCAGGAGCATATCAATTATCAACACCTGAAGGAGAACCCTTGTAGGAACCTATCAACAACTTGCATCTCAAAAAAATTTATGTCTAGGCTTGAAGGGTATAAATCCAAAAAATCCAAAAAGAAAAAAATAATAATAAGAAAAAGGATTGAAAAACAATAAAGAAAAAAATCGTCCTCTAAGTAAAAACCACTTTGATGGCACTTTGGGCAAGTACCTTGGTGAAAACCTCACAAACAAGCACCTTGCATAAATAAGCACTATCCATCCATCATTGGCTCTTCAACTTATCATGCTATGGCAACCATTGGGTCCTTGTTAGACATGCCACATAACATTCTTCAATGTGAATTCCTTGTTGAGCAATTTCTCATACCGACATTCGAGGTACCTGAATCTAAATTCATATGTGAAGCCATTGGTTCCGATTCTCCATGGTACCATGACATCTTTACCTACCTAAACAAAGGTATCCATGCAACTGGCATTACTCCAAATATTAAGAAAACCTTTGTCAAGAAAGAATCTTGATTTGTTATCCTAGGTGATACCCTTTATCGTCAAAGCATTGAAGGGACATTATTATAATGTCTTAACTAAGAGGAAGCTTTGACTACATTGAAAGAAGTGCATGAATGCATTTGTGGATCACATTCAAGTGGTATGACCTTGGGTAAGAAACTGTTGAGGACAGGGTACTATTGGCCTACCATGGAACGTGAAGCTCATCAATATGTGAAGAAGTGCATGCAGTGTGAATAACATGGGATCCTCATCCATGCTCCAACTCGAGAACTCCAACCGATTGTTACACCTTGGCCTTACTCATAGTGGGGAATCGACCTCATAGGAAAGATCACCCCTACCTCATCTAATGGTCATAATTTTATCATTACAACCATCGAGTACTTTTCAAAGTGGGTTTATAACAATCCCTATGACCGACATCATAGGAAAACAAATCTCCAAATTTATCCTAAAAACGTCAAAATCCCTAAATAGGTCCAAAGGGAAAAAAATTAAAAACATGGTTATCAAACTACATTGTCTCTAAGCTTGAACATATGCAAATTCATCACTAATGATCCCCCAAGATTCATTAGGTCAGTCCTGAGGAGTTTGTCACAATAAACTAGCAATCCATCAATGTTCATATGTTCATCAATAAACGGTTACTAGTTAGAGTCATTCGACTACATTGTCTTTGTGTGTATAATGTAGGGAAGGCCATAACTGATGAGCCTCTAAGATGTTAGATCAGTTTCCACTTAGGTCTTGGTCTTGGTCTAAAACTTAGAAAACACAAAGACACTTGGAAAACTTGAAAACCCAAAATATTGGAAAATGTTCAAAAATATCTGAAACAACCTCAAATAACCTAGAAAACCTAAACATTAACATATACCCAAAAAGATCAAAAACAACCTCAAAACATTGAAAACATCAAAAACATTGAAATATTATGATAAATTCCAAAACCACCCATCCCATCTCGCTTTCACCTGCAATACACTTCCATCCATAATAAACTGATCATCACTTTTAATCTTTGGTAAAACAAGTGGAAACAAGTGTGGAAAAATCGTGAAGTGTAGATCTAAATGTGAAAAATCTAAAGTCTAGATTATGAGTAAACAAGTTGGTAACATTTGTATCTATATCCTATCAAATAATTAATTGTAGTCAAAACATATGATAATCATGTCCTAGGATGCATCCTTCCTACAATAGACATCATCATCAAAAATCACCCTAACTATGTTACTTTGGAAAAAGATATAAATAACATTGATTGTTTATTCATTTTGATCTATTCTTGTGATTTATCTTATCGACCCATTTTGAGGACCTCTTGATGATGTCTATCAAAATGATTTAGAGAGAAAGGAATGGGGCATTGATCATTATCTCTCTTTTTTTGTGCTTGTGGGATGTTCTTGTACAAAAAACTTGGCGAGTACTTGCTTTGTTGTGTGTAGGTAGGTCTTTTTGAATAAATTGTTGACTATTGTGTATGCTTTGGTCCAAAATTTTCTAAACTTCTAAAGTAAATTCCAATGAGGTTTCCATATGTCAAAGTGTAAGCAATGGTACTCCTATCTTTTTGCAGAGTCAAATTTCATCACATTAGATATAACACCATCCTAGTTATTGATACCTTGATGCATCGTGTCTATGTGTTATATCAAAAATAAGGAATGAAATGATGAAGTATCCCAATCCTTGAAATAATAAAATCATCACTCTCAACACCATATCTAATAAAGTCTTGAAGAATCATAGACTTGTTGGACTTCTGAATCAATCTCAAAATCAATGGTTAATTCATTAATCCTATTCTTCTATCTTCTCTCCATGCTAACATGGTATCATGATAGTCAACAAAAATAATAATACATCCACAAACCATCAGCACACTTACATCATATCATAACCATAACATCATTGCATAGAAAATATTCAAAAACAAATGCATCCATGCCATAGCATGTCATATCGAAAAGATATTGAAAAAAAAGTAAATCATCCATCACATTGCATTCATAACATAAATCATACATTACATATCATATGTCATCACATCATAAATCATATATAACATCATATCATATGCATAAACATTTGCATCGATAACATAGCATGTGCATCCATACATGATCATAAAGCATCACATAAAGTAAGACACCATATCATAATTGCATTGAACCATCTCATATATATATCATCAAAATGTGACTTTCATGGTACAAAAATCTGAATCAGTGTGTAAAAGACAACAAAATTGGATATACAAGAGGCTATCAAAATCGGCCGATGAATGTATATACATAACAATATTAGGACTACAGTTAAAAAATGTGTCTACACATGCGAGGCTAGCCTTGGCTTTGATTGTCATCATGTCGAGACTAATCCTGGTGTCCCGTTGAAGGCTAACAATGCCCGCTATCTACTATCGCAAACCTGTCTCCTAGGCCAATTGGATGGTGAGCTACTAGATTTGTTGTCGATCTTGGTCTTACTCCCCTATTACCTAAACTACCTATTGGCAAGTTGCATCCCACTCGCCTATCAACTATTGAACTTGTTGGAGTAGTTGGTGCCTCTGTGCCATCAGAGCTAAGATCTAGGTGTCTTGTGGGTCGGGACCCTATGGTTCTTGATGTTGTTCCTAATCCCATGGTGGTGGTGGTGCCTATCTCAATGGATGTATCAAAGTCATGTGTCCAAGCACCTACCTCACACCCTAATCTCGCTACTGCTAGTTCCCATCACCAAGAACCTATCCATCATGGCCATCCTGTGGAGACTATTTTTGTCCTCTACCCTATCCTCAACCTTGTCCTATGACCTGTATGACACGTCTCCTCTTGGGAATCTATCCTCCAGTGAGATCTGTGAGACGCATTGGGGAAAACTAGAGAAACCAAGCATCATATGCAGGAGTGGTCCCTACATCATAGGGACCACCTACATATACTCGCGACTATGGGACCAGTGCTCGAAAGTCATCAATAGCCACTTGTGGTGGGACTTTTTGTTCCCACACTATCTCTCGAATAGTTTGTGCAAAAATAGCTATGTATGTCAGCTATATCACATTTTGCGTCTCACCAAACTAACGAGCCACTCAATCCAAGAGATACCTCCCCACCATAGTATGCTCTCGACCCAAAATATACCTAGTCTAATACACATAAATAACTGATCTTGGTCATCATACTAGGGATGGGCTTGTATCCATGACCTCAACCTAAAATTTTTCATGTGGTTGATAACTCGCTACCAATAGGGGATGTGTGTGGTACTTGTGTGCTCTAATGTGGTCATGGCCCCATGTTTATATATTGCAGGATGATCTAGATTAGTTTCAACAAGTGTGATGATAGGACGAAGCACAATAATATGCTCCCATGCCCAAATATGCATTAGTGTAACTCTGACTCCTATGGTTTGCCCCCTCAAGTACATGACCTGATGCATTTCATGGTATAATGATGCAAGTATAACCAAACCCCAAGCATAGAGTGTCATCCGGTACACCATACCCACCCAGGAAGTCCCCAACCAAATCTAAATCCCCTACCTCATCGATTAGGAACTAGCACTCCCTAAATTGATGCTCCAATGACTAAGGTAAAATATGGAACCTACCCTCTATAATCTTGTAGGTCTATTTGATGGTTGTCCACCCAAATAGTATCCAGCCCGAGCACATCGAAGATCACATCCACCCCAGAGTTAGAATCTTAGATAACTCTCTCCCCATGGATGGAGATTCATAGAATGCAACAAACATCCTCCAAGGCAACCATTGCCTCTCTAGTAGGTAGATGAAATGATGAATTCTTGTTGTACCAAAATTTGATCAGTGTGGTCATTATCACTAAGTGTGTCTAGATCTCTCACATGCATGCTACGAACCCCAACCCAATCACTCCAAGAAAGAAGTCCTTGTCATCCCCAAAATGGTGAATGTGAGACAAAATGTTGGGCCAAAACTCCTAAGACATGATCGGTCTAATGTTCTCCTGCACACGAAGTGAACAACATCAAATTTGCTAAAAAATGATAAAATTTAGACTCCAAAACCCTTAATTTGTAATTACACATCAATTTTCAATTGCGCCACTTTGGTGAAAAAGAAATTGCATCACAATATTTCAATTATGTTGCTATATGCAATTGTGCATTGACATTTTTGTGTGACATTGAACCAAAATTTCCTAGTGCGACACTATATTGCAAATGTGTGTCAAAATTTCAATAGCTATGTTGGACCAAAATTATGCATCGTGTCGCTATTTGACAATACCAATGTTATCGAGCAATAGCACCCCTAAACCTAAATCGAGCATTGTGACACTTCATGACAAAAGTGTCACTATAGCGCAATTGTGCCATCGACTATTACAAAGGTGTCGCAATAGAGTGACACAATTTTTCTTCTAACTTAGACCCCTAATAAATACACAAAAAAAGTGAAAAACAAGAAATTTTTTGGAATGCATACCGGGGGTCTTGCATCGGTTGACCACTGGTACTCTTGTACCTTCTCTAGGAGGTGCTTGGGAAGTGATGGATCACCCATTTCATTAGCATATCCAAGCAAAAATCCATAGAATCTCTTTAAAGCAAGAGTACAAATGAATTGAAAATGACCCTTCAACTCATATTTATGCCTATAAGATTTGGCTATGGAGATAGCCACCCAAGATCTAAAGGCCTATGGATAGCACAAAATACTCAGAAGATGAATATGACAAGAATAAACTATATTCCTATCAATGAATGCAAAAATAATTGATGTACAATGTGAGAGAGACCGTTGGCTATATAGCCAAGGTGAGGCATAAGATGTCATAAGATTATGACAAGTCTCTTAATCTTATGATATGAGAAAACTTAAATCATAACTACCTAGGAAATGATAAATTTTAGACATGACAACTAAGTCTTCTAGAAAGAATCTTATGACCTAAGTAAACTTAACATGTGAATATGTCCCCTAAGTCCCTAGTAAATGAATTAACTAGATAACAAGACATTTATTCACACCAACACCCCCCCTTAAGTGCAACTTAGGGAGAAGATTATTATGAAAATGACACCAAGATGCAAAGATGGGTCCTGGCTACTAGGCCATGTTAGTGTATAGGAGTGAATTTGCACCCCTTACACAAATTCCCCTTTTTCCTTTCTCCACTTTAAAAAACCAAGTTCAAAGGCTTAATTACACATAAGCCTGCTGCCTTTGTTCCACTTGGAGCCTATTTTGAGTGTCGACAGAGGAATTTCTGTAGAGGACACCCACACGGTGCACAGACATCTGTGCGATGCACTTACGTCCCTGGCAGATTCCTATGGCTGGAGTCTGCAGAGGTGTTACAGTTCTCATTGGCAGTCAACTTGTAACGCCCTCTTTAGCCGAATGACCTGAATATGGCCATTTTCTTCATCTCTCCTTCAAATTCCCTCCTACATGCTTTCCAACTTCTATAGAACTTCTTCATAGCTTCTTTTGCATCCTCTAAGCTTTCAATCCATCACTCTCCAAGCATTCCAACATTCTAAGCAGCACTTTTGCAGTCCATAGCAGCAATAACTTCACTCCATCACTTCAGTAGAGAGAGTGTGGGACAACACAATCGCAACAGAGGCTCGAGTACTCTCATTTTCTCCTCCACTAGCCTTGAGTGCTCTTGGTGGAGGTGGTAAGCTTCCCACTCCTCTCCTCTATTACTTGGTTGAGTAAGCACATTTACTATTTTGTAGTGTTTTAGGGGCCTGCCTCAATCAAACCATGCAACCCCCCCTCAATGGTGAGTCCTTGTTCAAATGTCACAATGTGAGGAGTCCCAATCTTGACTGAAGGAGACAATGAAGAACAATGTGAAGCTTGATGTAGAGCATGGACCAAGTATGATGATGATTCCTCCAAATTTTGCTCCAAAAGAATTCCAAACTATGACAAACACTAATAGAAAGAATCAGGTACCACTATAGAAGATGTCAACATAACTGGTGACTGAGCTGAAACAATCAACTCATCAATAATTGTAGAATCTATCAATGAAGAATCGTAGATGAATCTACACTACAAAAGGAATAAGTTCAACATCAGGAGACAATTGCA
The DNA here is from genome assembly GCA_007258455.2 of Sequoia sempervirens. Taxonomy (NCBI): domain Eukaryota; kingdom Viridiplantae; phylum Streptophyta; class Pinopsida; order Cupressales; family Cupressaceae; genus Sequoia; species Sequoia sempervirens. The sequence goes on along the minus strand of VDFB02051547.1, from coordinate 25,761 downwards.
CGAGTATCAACTGGACACTCTCTTGATAGATTGGTATATCCCTATCACAACTTGGAGATAAGTACCAAGTCTCTAGTTGTAGAACCTAACTTCTTAATAGAGGAAGATTGCTTCCATAATAGGAGTGTCTCTATGGTATCTAGTCCATCACACTGAAATGCATGGGTAACCAGCTGCTGCATTTACCATGTATATAGGAATTAACATTGAATACATAGATCAATCCAAAAGAAGCATGAATTCTGACATAGTACACTGAAATAGCAAGATTGTGGTACTTTATTTTAGTGCATTTACAACATTACATAGAGGATAACTGCAACAACCATGATTTGAACCTGGAAATGCTAATGAAGAAGCCAACCAAAAAATGTGCTCCAAAGTAGATGACCGTGAAAAATCCCTCTAGTTGGATGTCGATATGAGCAATTGGCCCCTGTTGGCTACCAGTTGGAGGAGTGGATGATGCACGACAAGGCTCAATCGGTAGGCAAATAAATAATTTTCCAAGTTTGCTTATTGAATTGCAATTTGTTTTTAAAAAACTTCATCTAAAAGTTTAATCTAAAAAACTTATTATTAAAATAATAAAGATTTTTTTTTTTGAAAAAAATTTAAAAAAATTAAAAACATTTTTTATTTTTTGAAAAACTTTATTAAAAAAATTTAATAAAAGAATTTTTTTAGCTAAAAAACTTTATTAAAATAATAAAGAAAATAATTATTATTTTTAATTATTAAAAAACTTTAATAATAAATTATTAAAGAAAAACAATAAAAGTTTTATTAAAACCTTTTAATAAAAAGAATATTAAAAATGTTTTTAATTTTAAAAACTTTAAAAAACACATTATTAAAAGTTTTAATTAAAAAAAACTTTAAAAAAAACATAATTAAAAGTTTTATTAAAAAAACTTAAAAAATAAAAATAAAATGGCCATGGGCCAACAGGGGCCCTGCTACCTATCACGACCAAGGCCATGGTAGGTGGTGGTACACCCCTACCACCCCTGGCAGGTCTGCGGACCTTGTAGGGCCCAATAAGGTCAAGTGCCCTACAGGGTACCGTAAAAATTAATTTTTTTTTTTTTTAAACTTTATAATTAAAAAAACACGAGCTATATAATCTTTTTTTTATTTTTTATTTTTTCACATAAAATTTTAAAAAAACATAGATAATTTTTTAATTTTTTTAATTTTTTTTAAATTTAAAAATTGTACTTGTGCAAGTAAGGTTGTATGACCCGCCTGTTAATTTTTTTTTGCCTTTGACAACAACTTGTCCAAAATCGATGATTTGACAATCGATCTTAGGGTTCTTGGGCCTTTTGAGCACAATGGTAGGGTTAGTTTTGATCCAAAATGCTCTAAAAATATGGCTACCCTCTGGATCTAGCAACCAACACCCAACTTCAAACCCTTGCAGATTTGGCCTCCAATGCCCAACTGGGACAAAACAAAGGGAAAATCTAACTTTCTGGGATGAACTAGATGCAATGGTAAACTCAGATTTGATGCAACAAATTTCTAAAATGCACCTACAATACAAAGAAAAAGAGGAACCCCCCCAGAATCTGGTATTTCTACCACACCTTTTTTATTCTCCCGATCATCTAATGATGCAAGAGAAGATCATACTCAATGTTTCAAGAAAATACAAGATTTACACTCAAGATCTCCTAAAAGACTAACCAAAGACACTCAACTTGCTTTGATACCATGCTAGATTTGGCTATGGAGATAGCCACCCAAAATCTAAAGGCCTATGGAAAGCACAAAAAACTCAGAGGATCAATATGACAAGAATAAATTGTATTCCTATCAATGAATGCAAAAAGAATTGATGTACAATGTGAGAGAGACCCTTGGTTATATATCCAAGGTGAGGTATAAGATGTCATAACATTATGATAAATGTCTTAATCTTATGATATAAGACAGCATATCATAACTACCTAGGAAATGATAAAGTCTAGACATGACAACTAAGTCTTCTAGAAAGAATCTTAGGACCTAAGTAAACTTAACATGTGAGTATGTCCCCTAAGTCCCTAGTAAATGAATTAACTAGGTACAAGACATTGATTCACACCAACAATGCTTAAAAATCAGGGTTTTTTTACATAATTAGGGTGGGAAATGGGATTTGAATCCTTTCTAATCAATTTTTGAGCTATGGGGCCTATTTTAAGGCATTTTTTACATTTTTGAGCTTTTTTTCGCGTCCCAGAGCTTATTTTCAGCACTTAAACCTATGTTGAACCTTTGTTGCGATCTCGCCCTAAAAATTAAAATTTTCGCTTGATCTCTTGAGGGGGCAAGGTACCAACAAAATTCCTTCTATTGAGGCAACAGTTGGGCATCTCAAAAATCAAGAAATTTTAAATTTTTCATTTAAACAGTAGTGTAAATCCAAAAAGTGTCAATGTTTGAACCAATGTAACAGGTACCTCGTTTCAAAGAGGGGAAAAATGTAGACACTTAAAATTGTCTTGATCGATATTGCACATCCGAATTTGATTACTAACACCATTTCATCCTAGATTCACCTCAAATCAATATTCATCACTTTCTCCTATTAATCAAATCAATATTATTTGGCTAATTCATCCCCTTTCACGCTAATTTTCATCTTATTTAATTAGGTAATGAAAATTATTTAATTAAATTTCTTATGTCTTCTCATTTAATTAAATAATCTTTATTATTTAGTTAAATGTCATTAAACCTGCTTTCATTAAATAAGTTAATTATTTAATTAAATTCCTAATTTTATCTATCTTGCACAATTAAAACACTATTTTAATTATCTAATGATTCAATTCTAGAGGAAGAAAATCACTTTCTCAATCGCATTTACCAAAACTCAACCAATTCTTTCATGTCCATTCAATTAGGACTCTTTTCCCGTTACAAACCCATGATTTCAAGACACCAAACTGAGTTACCAAGCACAAAACCACTTGTGGATTCCTTAAACACCTTAAGCAACATTAAAATGACCAACTTAATCTTTATCACCACCATAAATAACTCAAACATATGAACTTTCATAATAGATGGTTCCACATCAACAAATAGGCCCTTTGAGGCCACATACACAAACCAATACTAATCTTTAGGCCCATTATCTTTTGTAGACGCTTCTAACCTATTCCAATACATTTGCACACACCAAATAAGCCTTATTACACACTTTCAAGACCTTTTAATATCAACTGATGGCTTATTTTTACAAGTCTGCCCTTAATGCTAGTAGACCACCACCTTAGAACTATCAAACACAACTTTGAATGTAGAACCCTTCTTAAAATTGTAACAATATTTTTAAGTACCTTTTTTAGGGCTTTAAAACATAACACAAAACCATTATAAGTTTCTTTGGTAAAATAGATTCAATACAAGACTGTCCACGCCCTATTTAGGCCTAATTAAGCTTTGATTAATCAAGGGCTTATTGGATTCATTAACTCCTAACACAAATTTACTAAACCAATGCTTCAAACACTTGCTAACTAACTTTTACGAGCTTATTAATCCATCAAAAGTCCACTTCAAAAGTTATTTTTATAAACCTTGGACTCTAACCTCCATCTTTCACTCACAATGTGTTGTATTAACAGGACAGCCAATAAAACAAACCCCAAAAAATTTAAATTCACCAATCCCTATCTGAAATGGGATCAAAATACACCCAAGCACCCTTTTAAAACAAAATTATACAAATAGGATTCATATTCCACTATCAAACTTTTGAAAAACATCCTTGTGCATTGTTTTACCAGATTTTTACACATTTACCAGTCCATGGGCATCAAAGAATCCACCTCAAACCTCATCCTAACACTCTACAACCTAGAGATATTTTAAAATGCACATCCAACTTTCATACCACCAAGAATTAGCAAATTCTACTAGTTAAAAAGGGAGTAACACAATTTGTAATCTCACTGTTTACCCTAATAGAGGGTTTTGATAGTTTATTGAAAAATTGCAATAACTTATTCAATTCTACACCAATCTACATGAAACAAAGTTAGGATGTAAGGTGATTGAAATATCTGAAACTTACCACCAATTAGAAACCATTTATTTCCTGTACAGGGCTGTACAAGATCAAAAAACAATGAAATTATGAAGAAAATGTATAAAAATAGAGTTATTCAATCATCTAATTCATTTATTCAATCACCCACAAGTTACAAAATTGTCTACAAGGCCTTTTTAAAGGCATTACATCATGACTCTTTAGATCCTAACTACTTTCCAATGAAGAAAACTAACTTGTTCTTTCACCTTCCAAGGTTGCATCTTTTGCAATTAATGACAACTTTTCAAAAATGAACATGGTACTTAAACCTTAAACCTCCTAATGACTCTAACACATGGAAAATGACTTGAATGACCCTAGTGCAATGTGGAACACCAAAAATGAATCAACCTTCAATATTTTCTCCATGGAATCCTGACACTGTCAAGATGCTCATTCATCATCTAAATAGCTCATTTCCCTCACCCTCCCACTTTCAAGTGAATATTCCCCTATAATATTCCTCTATTTGAACTCCTCCAAAATGGGAATATTCTTGTAACAAACTCCTAACAACTTCCTAATTATTAGGAAGTGTGTTTCTTTTGAATCAATGAGAGCCATTGATTAAAATCCTTGATCCTTGTTAACTTGTATTCTCATCCATTGATGAGAATCCTTGATCCATGCCATCTCGTCTCATGGATTTTCATCCATTAATTGATCAAATCAATCTTGACCATTGATTCAACAATTTATCCCATAAATAATCCTCATTTCTATGAGAAAAGGATCCACTTTCATTTAGAGTAACTAGACTATACTGAATTTCATAGCATTCTCCATTAGCATTTTAGCATTTATTGTTTCAGTATTTAGCTTACATTCTAGCTTAGCTTTGCATCCATTATAGCTTATCTTTCATCCATTTTCATCAATCTTCATCAATAGAATCTATTTGAAAGCTTGTTTCAACTAAGGGGTTGGGAAGGGTTGACATTCTACATCAATACAACACCAATCCCCCAATGGGATGAGGTTTTATGCATTAGATTAATTTCCATTATGCATTTCTTGTTTTTTTATGTTTAATGGCTTCTTCGTTTGATGTTTTCAAGAATTTCATTGGGATCTTGACTTAACTAGTTAAATCTTTGTTTTTTCATGTGGATCTAGTATGTTTAGCTTAGGTTATGATCATGCTCACATTTATCATAGTTTCCTTTAGGAGGCATTACAAAATACATCCATTCCATCTTCCATGAGGCCCACTAACATGCCCACTATTCTTGAGTGCATTCATTCAACTATTATTGATATCACTTTTCATCAATCGAAATTCCCTTGAATTTTTGAAGCAACATGACCCTCTTATGATTATTTTTGGTATAAAATCAACTAGGATTAAATTAAACCTTGTTGATAATGGTTTTAGTCTTAACAATTGCAATTTATACCCCATTCATCATATCAATATTAATGTTTCTTTTAGTTATCCATCAAAATTTAATGTGAGGTTTTGATAATGTGAGTTTCCCTACTCTAAGAGCTATCACATTACCTATTACAATAGGCCTCATTACATTATCTATTATGGTTCATGTCATGCCACAAATTCTTTCTTACAACCTCCTTCTAGGTAGACCACAGATTCATGTCATTTGTGCAATTTATCTACCTTACATTAGTTTATTAAATTAATGATAATGATAAAAGATACATAATCGAGGCTTATCTTGACCACTTCCAATACAGTTGATAGGCTATATTGGGTTATGCAAATATTTATTATTATTTTTCTAATTTCATACCTTCTTCTACACAAATTTACAAATACCATTGTTGCCCTCTATTGATGATGATATGACTTATACTTATAATGTGTGTCTTGGAGATGATTGTGGCTACTTATAATTCATCTCTTTTTACCATAATGAATATAAAATTGACTTTTCTAACTTCAAGATTCATATATTCAATAAGGATCAACATTCTCATATTAGAACCAATCCTTATGTTATAAATTATACTACTCCAACATGTGGATATACATCTTATATCGACAAGTATAGTTATATGGATCTCTTCCTCTTTCTAACTTGGAGATGCATTACGAGATTGGATTCAAGAGTATTTTTAAACATAGATACAATGGAAATGGACTTGGGAACATAGAAAAAGGATTTAAGTTCCTTATGGAACTAATACCACACTTTTCTATAGTAGGCTTAGGTTACTAGCCTTCTCCTTCATCTACATCCCCTCATCCATTGGCTAATGTCTCTATGATTTCTTCTTTTTTAAATTAGTCCTTTCTCTTCACAAAAAATGGTTACTTCCTACCCCATCCACTTCTTCTAGACCCAATACAAAAATTGAATCTTCTTCTTTTCTGCCTAAACAAGAACATGTTGTGACTATACTTCTAAAAATATCACATCATCATTCTTTCTCCTCCCGCATGCAATAAATTTCCTAAATACATCCAACCAACACTTTCCTCATGTGCTTATCATCAAGTGCCACCAATCAATATCAAGTCTTGCAAGCTAAATTCCAACACCTTATTGACATAAGTAGCATCACTCTTCCTCTTGTTAATGCACCTATCTCTTATTTACATGATACATGAAATTGAGGTTAACTTCTTTTTAGTTTATTCTACATTGTAAATATGATTCTTCTTTTATTATCATATTGAGATCACCTCTATCATTGTTATTGCTAGTTCATAAAATAAGTTTACTTCTATCTTTCTCTCTTTTATTTTCTCATGAGGTTCTTATACCTCTCTTCATCTATTGTTTTGTTCCTTGTTATGTGGTACAAAAATATTTGTTTCTTCACTTGTTTCAATTCATGGTGGTACAATCTCGCATGCAACCATATTATCTTCTAGTAACAACATAACATTCTTCATCATTGTTGTCCTCATGTATGTTTTGTAGGTTATGGAAAACTAATTCTAGGGACATGCATCATTCCTAAGGATCCCCTCTCTTTGTTCATCCCCTTTACATTACCTTAAAATATTATCATACTATACATGCCAATATTCTAAGGGAGGCACACGTTATTAATCATATGTGAATCCATATTATTCACATACTCTATAAAAAACTTGTAGCTTATGAGACACTTAGCAATGGCATTTTCTAGTCAATGTGTTTCATATCACCTACATTAGTAAGCTATGAGTCACCTAGCAACACATCTTTCTATCCCATGTGCTTCACATGGTCTATTTGAGTAGCATATGAGTCACCTAGCAATGAACATTGCTATTATGTGCACTTCATATGGCCTACCTTCTTACATCTCTCATGGTCACCCTCCAACCTAATTTTTTAGAGTCTATTATTCACGATGATGTGTGATTTTCTTGATAACTAGCAATAGAGAAAGCTATGGCTTGAGTCATGTACTATCTTCCATATTGATGACTTCCCTATCTCCATGTATATATTCTCTCCTTGAAGTAATTGATAAAATCATTACATTCTTCTCACCATGTAAGATTCCACTATTTATTGTTTATTTGGTTTTCATTACATTTTGGGGATGATTCAAAGTATTGAGACAAACTTCTATAGCAAGGTCTCTTTCATTTTAATGACCCAATTTTTTTTGTTTGCTATGTGGTTTTTATATTTCCATATATATAAGTATGTGATGTTTTGACAGTGGTCTTATAGGTTTGTATTTTCTAACAATGCTTGTGTAGGTTTTTTCTTTCTAATTCATTTATTTTATAGATTCTCAACCTAGGAGCATCATCACCCTGCTCAAAAAACTCTTTTCTTCCTCTATAGTACCCATTTTTTGTTTCATGATGTTATTTCCTTTTAGTATTTTACTTTATGTATTTTATCACGCATGTTCATGTAGTTTCATAAGCCCACAAAAGTGGAGGAAAAAGGGTGTTGTCATAATAGTGGTTTACAATTCCTGAGATGAATGAATTTTAGCTGAACTCACATATTTTTAGAAAATATAATGATTTAAGCCTTAAAAAGTTCCATTTTAAGGATTCCAATTGAAGAGGGTTTGATCAAATCACCTTAGATCAAACCCCCTTGGATAGAACCTCGCTAGTTTTAAACCATACCTATAAATGTGTCTCCTTTACACCTATCAAAATGCTGAAAAAAAATCACTTTTGATTTAGATTTTGAGGATCAAATGAATTCATTTAAAATTTATTTCAAATGATTATGGTATTCCTCAAAACAAGCTATCGAATGAATATAATTTTAATATGTTTTGGTTTTGTTATGTATTTGTTTTTTAAGTTTTATTAAACATAGGTTTTCATCGAAAATGAATTTATTTGTTCTTCACATGTGGAAAAATAGAAGATTATCAAAAAAAAATTGAAAATATGAGTGCAACAAATATTGAAGTCCTTGATCCAACAAATAAAATAAAATAAAATTTTGACATATACAAAAAAAGTTACGCGTTATACAGTCGCGCTATGTCTGAATTGTAATTCATTTGACTTTGAAACTTGATTAAGGAAAAAATATTCAATAAAAAACTATCTAACCAAGTAGAAGTACTAGATATCAGAGTTAAAAATCTAAATTTGAAAGAATTATAATTTTATCCTTCATGGAATAAAAGTTATGCGTTATACGGTGTGCGTCACTTTTTAAAAATGTTGTTTTCTGAAAAAAATCTATTTTCGTGGGAGATGGAAAACGAAGTGCAATTTGATTCCAAAAATTTTGAAAAAAATATTTTAAGAATCTTTAGACAAAATTTGATGAGACTCTAGTTTGCACCATCTTCAAATTCCTCACAGTTTAGCGGCAATAAGTGCCCGAATGTGAAGATTTAGTTAAAAATAATAATTTCAGTGTCCAGTTTGGCCAAAAATTGTAAACCACTATTATGGGATCACCCAAAATGTAACATAGAAATTTTCATACCCTTAAAATTTCACACTATGTTTTGTGCTCACCTTGGTGTCCATCCCCTTAACATTTTTCAATTTTATTTCAACCCTTTTCTTAGCCTTTTCCCCCATGGTGTCAAAACCTAGCCTCCCATGGTATTTTTTGGTCAAGGTGATATTGCAATTATCTTAATATTTTATTTTTATTGTGTTTCATCCTTTCTAGAGCTCATACTTTTTGAACACTAATGCAACATGTAAATGTCCACACAATGCACTAACATGTCTCATGACAGTTTCTTAGTTGGTAGTCATTTTCTTAGCTGTTGATACCTACCCAAGTAGGTGGTAACCACTTAGGATGAATTTGAATAGCTCTTGAACATCCTTATCACCTTCCTATTAATTATTTTTGAATCTAATCTTTCCTTCATAGAATCAATGTCTCTAACTTTCTTTCATTCTTATAATATCTTTAATACTCTCTACAACTTCCTGCAAGAACTTGTTTGGAATTGGTTCCTCCCATGTGAGCATACCAACACTACTATAACAATATTCTTAAAGGGTTTGTGATATTCAATAAAATATTTTTCCCCTTTGGCTTCATGAAGCTTCAAGAAGTGATATTATTTTTGGTGTTTTTTTGTTACTTTCATTACTTACACATTGTTATTGTAGCATCCTTTTTAGTGCCCTTGGAACTTGGGATATTCACATCCTTGCAATCACTCTCATTCTAGTTTACATTATTTGCATTTTCCTCACTCTTTGAATTCCTAAACACACTTAGGATATGATCACACACTCTATTTTATATTTATTTAAATTTTGATTGTTGCAGAGATTGAAAGACCAAAACAATGGTTTGATCATTCTTTCCAAACTTGTATACGACCCCAATCATTTTTTGTTGTTGTTGTAGTTGCAAGTATTCTAGAAGAATTCAAGCAAAGATTTTCTTAAGTATTTCCTTATCTTCTATTATTTATTTAAAGCAATGTAAATCCAATTATTTATATTGTTTCTTCATTTTTTTGTCACTTGGAACGATTTTGGTATGTTCCTATTTTTGGTTGTGTAAACTAAGTAATCAAGTAATCAATTGGATTGAAATTTTTTTTTTTTGAAAAATTCTTAACATTTTTGGCTTTACAAATACAAACATGAAGCAAAGATGTCCACACTACATGTTGTTGTCTTAAATAGTATTCTCCATCCTCTAGAGTAAGGTTCTTTATTTTCTAATATTTATATTTCGAAGCTCAATTTATTAATTTTGTACTCCATATTCTAATAGGTTAGTATTCTTTATTCCTAGCTCATATTAATGTAATACTGAAATTTAAAGTAGCATAAGTTTTATAATGCAATAACCTCATTGAAGGTAAGATTATTGGTAAGTAAATTTGGCAGATTGTTAATGTAAAATATTTTGCTAGTGATAATTGTTACCTATTTTTCACCTACGGCCTCAATCAGGTAGGGCAATCTATGTTTCAGGTGTTCATGAAGGCCAAATGGAGACATTTGCATCAAGGGTTAGATCATACATCTGATGTTATCTTATAGGGAAGTCTATTGGAAAACCTCGCCTCAGTCAGATTTGGCATAAAACTCATCAGAGAAGAAAGTCAGCAAGACCCTCCTGTTGTCTTGCCAACTAGCAAAGTGTTCTATTTATTTGAATACACCGATCGCCAGGACTTTTGGGTCGCCATAAGTCTTTATGTATCTCTCCACTTGGGATGTCTCGCCGATAGTAGCTCACAAGGTTGGCACTGGGGGGGATGGTTTGCCTTCAGCAAGAGGTCTCAGCGACCATGAAGTGTCTCGCCGAAAGAGATTTCCTTCAACATAGGGTCTTACCGAAAGATGAAGGTCTCAGTGAAAAGAAATGTCATCATGAAGAAAGGTGGGCCTCGCTGTAACGTCTCGGTGACCCAAGGAAGTCTCGCCGAAGGGGATTGCCTTCGGCATAACGTCTGGCCAACCTAGGGAGGTCTTGCTGACATGGAGTGGTGGTCCCAGTGGGAGGTCTTGGCGAAAGGTTTGAGTTCGTCGTATTGTCTTGGCGAACAGGCTAGCTCTCACTGAAAGATTTAGGTTCGGTGAGAGGTCTCAGCGATAGGGGCTAGCGAAGGGGTAAAGTCTCACCGATAGGGTGGACTCTTGCCAAAGTGAAGTAGCGTCGGTGAAATGTTTTGAGCTTGGCACAAGGTCTTGCCAACTACAATGGGTCTTGCCGAAACGAAGGGGATTCCCTTCAGGGAGATGTCTCACCAACTGAGTGATGTCTCCCCAACAAGAAAGTAAGCTCTCGCCAAAACAAGGTAGCTTTGGCATGATGTCTTGTCGACCTGATGGGGGTCTGGCCGAATGAAGTGAGCTTGGGGAGAGAAAGGGAGTTCGTTATGATGTCTCCCCAATCGAAGGATGTCTCCTCAACAAGAAAGGAAGTGGTGAGCTCGGCAAAGGATTTGAGTTCGCCATGAGGTCTCACCAACCAAGCAATGTCTCCTTGAAATGAAGTGAGCTTTCACCAAAACAAAAGGACTCCCGGTGTAATCTCTTGCTGACTAGTGAGCTCTTGCCAATAATGGTTCACAAGTTTGAGATCGGGGAGACTCCGAGCGGAAGTTTTGCATTTTGTGGGATGTCCTGCCAACGAGCGATCATCTTGCTGATGGTTTCAGGGATGTCAATATGACTTTTGCAACTCGCTATGAACTCTTTCCGACTGTCGCGTTTCATGCCGATAGATGCTATGAGGTGTACTCGCATCAAGGAGACACGATTAGTGTCTCACTGATATGCGATTCTGATGAAGCAACCTTTGATCGTCTAGGAATCTACATGGCATGAGTTCAACCAATCTGAAGGAACTAAAGGTGAACCATCAGTTGTTTGACTATTTTTTGACTCCCCCTGTGAACGAGACCAATAGAGCATGAATTACACGGACTTTTCCTGAGACCAAAGGTGATGGAGTAGCTCAGAGATCAATGGTGCCGAGATCTAAATGAAAAAGTTTGAAGCTGTTTGCAGGGGAAGTCAACCTACAGAAAGGTCTTGAGCAGGAAGAAGGCCGAAAGAAAGAGAAGTCGTCAGTCTCAGGGACAGCTATGAGGTTTGCTGGCAAGAGGCAGGTCGATATTAATGGTAACGTTGAAGAGGCATTCAAGGCAGCTCTTCAAAGAAGTTTGAAAGTGGACACAGAGGCCAAAGGTCAGCACATTAAATGCGTTGCAAAATATCTCCAGAGGCCATTCCTAGAGTGACTCTTCACCGACATGAACAACAGGATGCAGCATTAACTTCATTTTAGAAAAAGATCTAGGGGCGGATCTTTTCAAAAGGTTGATATTTTGTAAACCCTAAAAATAAAGGGGGCGATACTTTTAGTTCTGGTATATATGGCATTTTTTTGCCTTTTTTGTAGTTAGTTCTTACCTAGTTCTTTTTTTTCCTTTTGTAACTTGCGGAGTTCTTAGCAAAAGAGAGGCTATGTTTTGTAACTCATGAAAGGCATGTATATCAGTGTTCACCATTGAAATCAATGAGTATAAGTGATTTACCTTTTCAATCTCTCTATTAAATTGTGTGCATTTGTATAATTGATGAAGCTGCTTGTGAAATTGTGTGATTCCTTGTGGTTATGTCTTATTTCAGCACCTTTTCGTAGAGAAATATGTATTTTTGCAGGTTGTGAGATGTGTTCAAAATGCAGTACTCTCTATGTTGTGAAGTTATTTCTTCCTTCTAGGAGTGTAGCCATATGAACCTTCTCATGAAATGTTTATGTAGAAAACGTATGTGGTTGAGTTGTGTATGACTAAGCTTTTGTCATTAACTGAAATTGTGTGTGTAAATTGTGTTATATGTCCTCTCAGTAAGTTCTGGTGCATCACCATAGAGATAGTGTTTCCATTAGTTTTAATATATTCTCCCTTTTCTTTACAAAATCAGTAGTTAGGTGACACCATAGGAAGTCGGCCTTCTCTGGAGGTTGACCTCTATTTACAAGAAACCCACATCTTTAGAGGTCTTCCCATGTTACACTGAGGTGTTGAACATTAGGGTGCAATTTCAGGTGATAACAATTTTTGGCATGCCCGGTGGGACTGAGTCAGAAGTAAAATTATTAAGTCCTGTTGTTTTGATGTGCTAACAGTGAGCTAATAGCCTTTTAGAGGTTGTTTTTAAGCATATCTGGAGACTTTGTGTGGAGGAAAGGATCAATTTATTTCTTTATATGAGAAAAATATAAACCAGAAGTTCAAAAGTTGTAGAATTTTTTGCATTTATCTCCTCCAAGAAGAAAAGGGAGAACTCTCAGAAGGACTGTTTCTTCTCCTAGATTTCAGTCGACACTACCTAGTGTTAGTAACAAGGCACTATTTTCATATGAAAGGAGAAGAAGAAGGGACCTTCTAGCTAGGCGTTCAGCATCTCCTACTCTTAGAACAGAACTTTCTACCTCCTCATTAGGGATTTTCAATTGTTCAACAAATAGTATTTTTGCTACGGAAAATACTTCTCAACCAAGTTCAAGTTCTGCTTCAGCAAGCATACCTATGCATTCCAGCTCAATGGCAGCTCCAAGAGCCTTTACTTTCGTACTGTTCAACCAGGGTAGTCCCCTTAATCTGGTGCAACATGATGACATTCTGTTGGTAGTGTTAAAAGGGTTACCAGAGTTTACTGGAGAAGGACAAGTAACACATTTTGAGCATATCAAAGATGTGGCAACATTGTGCAATGTGCATCATGTGACACAAGAAAATGTAGCTGTGAGATTGTTGGCTGCATCTTTCAAGAAGAAGGCGTTGGAGTGGTTTAGAAGCTTGTCGGTGTGTTCTATAAGAACATGAGATGAGCTTGGTGATGAATTTACTAGATTTTTTGACAAAAAATCTGATCACCTATCTTTGGTAGAGCAGTTAACAACCATCAAAAGAGCCCCACAAGAACAAATGGCGGACTTCAATATCCGATTTCAAAAGACTTGGAACAGAATACCTGCTACGGTAAGGCCTTATGCTGATTATACATTTTTATACTATTTGAAAAGTTTAAATAGTGATATCTTAGTCATGATACAATCTATGGGGGGTATTTCTTTACCTCAGGCCTATAGTATAGCTATTAAGGAAGAAAATAACCTCATTCAAGCAAGCAAGTTAGCGCCTAGGCCACCTATGCCCTACTTCCCAAAAATTCAATCAAATATGCCATTGCAAATGGCATCTTTAGCCCCCCTACCTACTGTTCTAGCATTACCCATTACTGTGAGTCAGGGAGTGTCAGCTATAGGATCATCAAGTGAATTGCAAGAGATTAAGTCTAGTCAGCAGAAGATAGTATTTTACAGACTATGGGAAATGAGTTGATCAGCATGAAGAAACAATATCAAGGGGCAAGGCTAAATTTCCAACAGCAGAACTAACAGCAAGGTCAGAATGCAAATCAATCTTATCAAAATCAGGGATATCAGTATCAGCAAAATAGGCGACCCTATCAAGGTGGTTATCAGAGGAAAAATTTTAATTAGAGACCATTTCAATCTTATAATCCAGCTCCTCTTAATGTTGTAAATCTAGTTAAGGATATGGTTCCAGCCCAGAATAACTTTGTGATAGAAAACGAATGGTGTTATGCATGTAACCAAGCACATAACCCAAACTTATGCTCAAATGGGGTAGTTAATCAGGCATTTATGGTCCAAAATGTTGTCAGTCCACAGCCAGATGCACCTTCTAATATACCTGAACAACAACCGGATATGCATTCTAATGAGACTGCATTTTTAAATTGGAAAAGGGAAGAGTTCTATGGTGTGAATGTTGATTCTACAATTGCAGCCAATACACGAGCTAAGAAAAGAGCTCTGGAGATGGAGCAATCAACTGATAAGAACAAGGGGCCTACAATTGTGGAAGCACCATCCACACCTATTCTAAATGTACAAAAAAAAACTACTATCTTACCAATCAATGAGCAGCCTCACAAGAATAAGGAACTGACTGCTGCTAAAGTACATTAGAAGGTACCTTCAACTGTACCTTATAGTATTGTGGATAGTATGAAGAAAATGAACGTGAATATGACCATGTGGGATTCCTTAAGCATTCCTGGATAGGTTGATTTACTTAAAAAGGCATTATTTGAAGGTATAAATCCTAAACAAGTTGTTGATTCCCAAAAGGTCATAACGGCTAATGATGATCAAAGGAAAGTTGTTGACCCTAGTAGCCAAGGGGAATCTATGATTCAAGGTAAGAGCATGAGACCTCCTCCGTTCTATGTTTCATTGATTATTGGAAAAAATTTGGTGCACAATTGTATGGTAGATAGTGGTGCTACATGTTCTGTGATGCCCAAGCAAGTAGCTGATCAGTTAGGTTTAAAGTATGAACCTTTAAAGAAAGGAGTAGTCTAGTTGGATGGCTCATCTGTTAATATATTGGGTCTTATCAAATATGCTAGCTTAATTCTGCATGCTTGCCCTAATTTTTCAATTTTCTAGGACATTTATGTGGCAGATTTGCCTCTGTATTTTGGGTTATGTTTGTCAAGAGAGTTTACGGCTAAAATAGGGGGATACCTTTCTTCTGACTAGTCTCACATTTTGTTCTGTACTAGATAGGGAACTAAAGTAACCATTAAGTCTGAGTTACTTGCAAAAGACAATATAGAACCTTATATACCGAGTGCAATAAATTCCAATTGCATAATTTTTGAACAAGACGAACATGTTGCTGTCTTTGGTCCTCACATTGCTATCAATGATATTCCTGATATACTTTTAGATGAATGGGCAGCAGGCCAAACTTCTAGTGCTGAAAGTTCCTTGGTGTTGGATGCTGGTATGGGTAACTACATGTTTCAAGAAGCTGATATAGTGATGCCTAACTTGGTTAAGAGGCCAATGAATGGTTGTGATCAACAAGACAAAGTTTGGGAAATGTATTTTGATGGCTCAAGAAGCAGACATGGCGCTAGTGGGGGTGCATTATTGGTTTCCCCAAGAGCTGAAAGATATTATGCAGCCTTTAGGTTTGCATTTTCATGCACTAATAATATAGTAGAATATGAAGGTCTCATTCAAGGGCTAGAATGGGCAAGGAAATGTGGAATTAAGTGTCTAAATGGGGACAGTGAATTGATAGTAAATTAGGTTAGAGGCCTTAATGCTGTTAAAAATGATGTTCTTAAATTGTATAAGCATAGGGTTTGGGACCTCATTGAGGATTTTGAGGCTTTCAATATCATTTCGATTCCAAGAAAATAGAATCAGCATGCTGACAGATTAGCAGTTGTGGAAGCCCAGTTTTACATTCCAAACAGTGCAAGAAAGGAATGTAATCAGCAGCACATCAAGGTTATTATCAGGCCTTCAGTTCCTGACAACAATGTTAACTAGCATGTCTTTGAGAGTGATGAGCAAATTCTGCAATTTTTGCTTGAAGAGGACATGTTTGCAGCATCAAATCAGGATAAAATCAAACAACAGTATGGAGACCAGGTACTACAATTAAAGAACAAGTT
Source organism: Sequoia sempervirens (assembly GCA_007258455.2). Classification (NCBI taxonomy): domain Eukaryota; kingdom Viridiplantae; phylum Streptophyta; class Pinopsida; order Cupressales; family Cupressaceae; genus Sequoia; species Sequoia sempervirens. The sequence continues at coordinate 9,280 of VDFB02051547.1, read as the reverse complement.
GCCTAAGGGTTTGGTTACTTTAGAAAGTATTTTCAACTCTGATGATCAGGCTAAAAGTAACAAATCAAATTTACTGGTTCAACAAGATTATTATGAGGACTTAGAAATTACACCCAAGAGAAGCCTCAAGATAGGGAAAATAAACACTGTTGTTGAAAATCAATCTTTTCTACAATTATTCCAAGAATTCATTGACATATTCGCCTGGGAATAAGGAGATTTGAAGGGATTTGATCCATGTCTTGCATGACATGCAATAGAATTGGAGCCAATGGCCAAACCTGTAAGGAAAAAACAAAGGCCAGTTAATCCCAAGTTGGAGCCATTAATGCAGAAAGAAGTCTTCAGACTTATAGAAAGTGAGATTATTTTTCCCATAAAGCATACTAGTTGGGTTGCTAATCTAGTTCTCGTCAGGAAGGATGAAGAGCTTAGATTATGTGTAGACTTCAGGGATTTGAACAAAGCTTCGTTAAAGGACAGGCACCCTCTTCCTTCTATGGAGCAGATTCTTCAATGTGTGTCAGGTTCTGAACATTTTTCTTTATTGGATGGATATTCTGGTTATAAGCATATTTTGGTAAGGGAAGGAGATCAATTTAAAACTGCCTTCACCACAAAGTGGGGCACAATGTTGTATAGGAAAATGCCATTTGGTTTGTCTAATGCTGGAGCAACCTTCCAAAAGGCTATGGACATGGCCTTTAGCAACTTAATGTATAAGTTTGTCTTAGTATATCTTGATGACATCACTATCTATTCCAAGAAGATAGCAGATCACATTGACCATTTGAGGTAGGTTTTTGAACATTGTCGGGAGTTTGGTATATCATTGAACCCCAAGAAATGTGTTTTCTTCGTTCATGAAGGAAAGCTTCTTGGGTATGTAGTATCTAGGAAGGGAATCACAGTCAATCCCAAGAGAGTGGCAGCAATCTTAGAGCTGCCTTTACCTCCGCATAAGAAAGGACTTCAGAGTTTCATTGGTCGTATTAATTTTTTCAGAAGATTTCTTCTTGATATAGCAGCCTTATTAAAACCCCTAACAACTATGTTAAAAAGGGATGCAGAGTTTAGATGGACCCAAGAAGTAAGGGACAGTTTTCAAAAGATCAAGGAGGCGTTAGCTTCATCCAAAACATTAGTTAACCCAGATTTCAGTAAGGATTTTAACTTGTATGCTTTTGGTAGTTTTGATGTAATTTCTACAATCTTGGTACAAAAAAATGTGGAAGGGTTGGAACAGACCATTTCCTTTTTCAGCAAGGGTCTAGAAGACTATGGGCAGAAGTATACCTTCATAGAAAAACATGCGCTGGCTGTTGTGAAGAGTTTGAAGAAATTTAGACATCTATTGTCTCATAACAAAATTCATCTTCAGGTGGCACATTCCAGTGTGAAGGAATTTTTTCTCAGTAAAGATTTGAATGAAAAGCGGGATGGATGGATCACAAGAGTTATGGAGTATGATGTGGATATTCAAGTTACTAAATTGGTGAGGGGAAAAGGTTTATGCTAGTAGCTAGCTAACGAAGACATTTCAACAATAGAGGATGAACGAGACTCAGTCTTGGTTAATGTTGGGGTGGCAGTTAATGAAGCTACCAGCTGGTTATAGGAGATGTCACATTTTTTGAGAACTGGAGAATGTCCACCTAATTTGAACAGAATGAAGAGGAGGTACTACCAACTTTAGTCTATTCCTTTTGTCTTGATTGATCATGTGTTACATAGGAAAGATCACAGTGGAGTACTGCTCAGGTGTGTTGATAATGATAAAGTGGATTAGATATTATATGAATTCCATGACGGACCTTTTGGAGGTCACTATGTTGCAAGGACAACAACATATAAGATTTTAAGAGCAGGCTATTATTGGCCTGACTTGTTTAAGAATGCACATATGTATGTTAGAAGATGTTCCAAATGTGCCTTGTTTTCAGGTAAAGAAAGACTTGTTGCTTTTCCATTACAACCTATTCAGATAGAACAACCGTTTATGAAGTGGGGAATTGACTTCATAGGGGCAATTAACCCACCCTCAAGTTTAGGCCATCGGTGGATTATCACAGCAATGGATTACTTTACACGATGGACAAAAGCTTTTCCTCTGAAGGAAGCTAATGAAACAACAGTTTTGAATTTTTATGAAGACATGGTTTGCAGATTTGGAGTCCCAGATTCTATAATTTCTAACAATGCCCTGGCATTTGTTGGTTTGAAGGTAACTGATTAGGTGTTGAGGAATGGCATATACTTGACTACAAGCTCCAACTATTATCCTCAAGGAAATGGACTTGTGGAGTCCACTAATAGAAATCTAATTAACATTATCAAAAGGATGCTTCAAAGCAATCAGAGGGATTGGCATGCCAAGCTAAAGACTGCTCTTTGGGTAGACAAAATTACCTCTAAGAAGGTGATTGGGAACTTGCCTTACATGTTGGTGTATGGTAAAGAGGAAAAATTACCTATCTCTACTGAGTTGCCCACCTTAGACATTGCCAGTCAGCTAGTCTTGTTTGAGTAGACTAACCCACTTTCCATAAGATATACTCAGCTGATGGAGTTAGAAGAAACTAGAAACAAGGCTATGAAGAATATGGAATGCCAGCAAATCCTGACTAAGAGAACATCTGATAAGAAAATTAGATCAAGAAATTTCGTGGTGGGAGATCTTGTGCTAAAATAGGATGTTCTAAAAAGCAAGCCAAGCCATCACACTAAGTTTGACAACATGTGGATGGGCCCATTTATTATCAAAGACTGCAAAGAACACAATGCTTACCAACTGGGCACGACTGAAGGTGAAGTGCTTCCTATCCCAGTCAATGGGATACACCTCAAGCCTTGTTTTGAGGTTTGATAAGTTCTTCCATTGTACATATTAGATTAGGTTTCATGTTTCCAATAAGTGCTTCTACACTTTAGTTTGATTGTGTTTTTTCATTCCCTAAGTGTTGTTCCAGCACAGTAAATAGTTTTTTTTCAGTTTCTCCTATATTATCAGTTCTGGCAACCTATTGTGTTCTATGAGTCTCAAGTGAGTTGCAGCCATGTACGAACTGCTTTCAAAATTTTTCAAGTTTTCCTAATGACTCCATGCCCAATGGAAAATTTTGGCTACTGGGTTCCATGTTTAGCAGGAAAACATCCATCAAAAGTCACCAGAAATGTTACCTATTTTTCACCTACGGCCTCAATCAAGTAGGGAAATCTATGTTTCAAGTGTTCATGAAGGCCAAATGGAGACATTTGCATCAAGGGTTAGATCATACATCTGATGCTATCTTACAGGGAAGTCTATTGGAAAACCTCACCTTAGTTAGATTTGGCATAAAACTCATCAGATAGGAAAGTCGACAAGACCCTCCTGTTGTCTTGCCGACTAGCAGAGCATTCTATTTGTTTGAATACACTAGTTGCTAGGACTTTTGGGTCGCCATAAGTCTTTATGTATCTCTCCACTTGGGATGTCTCGCTAACAGTAGCTCACAAGGTTGGCACTGGGGGCGATGGTTTTCCTTCGACAAGAGGTCTCAGCGACCATGAAGTGTCTCGCTGAAAGAGATTGCCTTCGGCATAGGGTCTTGCCGAAAGACAAAGGTCTCAGCGAAAAGAAATTTCATTGCAAAGAAAGGTGGGCCTTGTTGTAATGTCTCAGCGACCCAAGGAAGTCTCACTAAAGGGGATTGCCTTTGGCATAACGTCTGGCCGACCTAGGGAGGTCTTGCCGACATGGAGTGGTGGTCCCAGTGGGAGGTCTCGTCGAAAGGTTTGAGTTCACCGTAATGTCTTGGCGAACAAGCTGGCTCTCATTGAAGGATTTAGGTTCGGCAAGAGGTCTTTCCAACACAGGAGGGTCTCAGCGACAGTGGCTAGCGAAGGGGTAAAGTCTCACCGATAGGGTGGACTCTTGCCGAAGTGAAGCAACATTGGCGAAATGTTTTGAGCTCGGCACAAGGTCTTGCTAACTGTGATGGGTCTTGCTGAAATGAAGGAGATTCTCTTCGGGGATATGTCTCGCTGACCGAGTGATGTATCCTTGACAAGAAAGTAAGCTCTCACTGAAACAAGGTAGCTTCGGCATGATGTCTTGCCAACCTGATGGGGGTCTGGCCGAATGAAGTGAGCTCGGGGAGAGAAAGGGAGTTCGCTATGATGTCTCCCCGACCGAGGGATGTCTCCCCAACAAGAAAGGAAGTGGTGAGCTCGGTGAAGGATTTGAGTTTGCCATGAGGTCTCACCAACCAAGCAATGTCTCCCCGAAATGAAGTGAGCTTTCACCAAAACAAAAGGACCCTCGGTGTAATCTCTTGCCGACTAGTGAGCTCTTGCCGATAATGGTTCACAAGTTTGAGATCAGGGAGACTCTGAGCGAAAGTTTTGCGTTTGGTGGGATGTCCTGCTGACGAGCGATTGTCTTGTCGATGGTTTCAGGGATGTCGATATGACTTTTGCAACTCGCTATGAGCTCTTGTTGACTATCACGTGTCATGTTGATAGCTACTACGAGGTGTACTCACATCGGGGAGACACGATTAGTGTCTCACCGACATGCGATTCTGATGAAGCAACCTTTGACCGTCTGGGAATCTATGTGGCATGAGTTCAACCAATCTGAAGGAACTAAAGGTGAACCATTAGTCATTTGACTATTTTTTGACTCCCCCTGTGAACGAGACCGACAGAGCATGAATGAGATAGACTTTTTCTAAGACCAAAGGTGATGGAGCAACTTAGAGATCAATGGTGTCAAGATCTAAATGAAAAAGTTTGAAGTTGTTTGCAGGGGAAGTCAACCTATAGAAAGTTCTTGAGCAGGAAGAAGGTCGAAAGAAAGAGAAGTCCTCAGTCTCAGGGACAGCTGTGAGGTCTATTGGCAAGAGGTAGATCGATATTAATGGTAATGTTGAAGGGGCATTCAAGGTAGCTCTTCAAGGAAGTTCAAAAGTGGACACAAAGGCCAGAGGTCGGCACATTAAATGCATTGCAAAAGATCTCCAGAGGCCATTCCTAGAGCGACTCTTCACTGACATGAACAACGGGACACAGCATTAACTTCATTTTAGAAAAAGATCTAGGGGCGGATCTTTTCAAAAGGCCGATATTTTGTAAACCCTAAAAATAAAGGGGGCGATACTTTTAGTTCTGGTATATATGGCATTTTTTTGCCTTTTTTGTAGTTAGTTCTTACCTGGTGCTTTTTTTTGCTTTTGTAACTTGCGGAGTTCTTAGTAGAAGAGAGGCTATGTTTTGTAACTCATGACATGCATGTATATCAGTGTTCACCATTGAAATCAAAGAGTATAAGTGATTTAACTTTTCAATCTCTCTATTAAATTGTGTGCATTTGTATAATTGATGAAGCTGCTTGTGAAACTGTGTGATTCCTTGTGGTTATGTCTTATTTCAGCACCTTTCTGTAGAGCAATATGTATTTTTGTAGGTTGTGAGATGTGTTCAAAATGCAGTACTCTCTATGTTGTGAAGTTATTTCTTCCTTCTAGGAGTATAGCCATATGTACCTTCTCATGAAATGTTTATGCATAAAACGTATGTGGTTGAGTTGTTTATGACTAAGCTTTTGTCATTAACTGAAATTGTGTGTGTAAACTGTGTTATATGTCCTCTCAATAAGTTCTGGTGCATCACTACAAAGATAGTGTTTTCATTAGTTTTAATATATTCTCCTTCTCCCTTTTCTTTACAAAATCAGTAGTTAGGTGACACCATAGGAAGCCGACCTTCTCCGGAGGTTGACCTCTATTTACAAGAAACCCACATCTTTAGAGGTCTTCCCATGTTACACTGAGGTGTTGAACATCAGGTTCAATAGGGTATAATTTTAGGTGATAACAATAACCTTATTGCTTGCAATTGCCACATGATGAATTAAATAATATGACAATATCTGAACCCGATCTTCATATCAAGGCTTGATTAAGACATTTGTTGTATTTGCAATCTAAGAAGATTTAATTGGATTAAGAATATCATTTAAAAAATGACTTGAAGTAATTATTGAAAATGTGTCACATAATATAATAGAGTCTATGAAAATCTACATCAAACTTATAATCTAAGCTTAATGGAATATAACTTATATAAGATAACGATGATTGAAATGTGATTACTTCATATGTGGGTTATTTTATTACAAATGAATAATGCAATTTCAATTATATTTTTTTTACTATATATACCACATGAAAATATTAATGATTGCAACAAGTGTGTCGGTGCAATCATTATTGGGTGAATGGGAGAGTCATTAGGAACCCCCAATATCCATCCGATTTCACAATATGAAGAAATGAGATTTGACTATGTATCTTGGTGAGCCAAATGTCTTAGCATAGTGTAGACTAAGACCCCTAATGTGAACCAAGTTATTCTATAGTGGTCTATATTTTATTTTAGGGGATTATTTCATTGTGATAGTAATTGTTTGTTTTCCCAAATGAAAACAAAGTGAATGTAATGGTAATGTGTAAACTCGGATGGGAACTTTTAGTCAACTTTTTATGGGTGGAAAAGTGATTTTTTGCATTTTCATGTCAATTTTGATATCCTAACCCAAGTACATGGGTAGGGTACTTAGACAATGGTGTAGAGTGAAATTTGGAGATGAATTGTATACTTTGAAAGCTCTTAATAAGAGAAAATGGCTATGAATAAATGGGTACTTTGGAGGTACACCAAGCCAAACCATAATTTTCCAAGTGGATTTAATGGGAATAGAATATTCTTTAGGTAAGGAGACCCATGTGGACTCACATGGGGCCATGCCCATTTATTGTGATGTAAGTAATGTTGGGGAATGTGTGGGTGGAGTGCCATGAGTCTTTGCATTCAATGGGATGGAGAAGAGTGAAATGACACTCTAGAGGTATTCTTGAAAAATAAATTTCTTGCAAAGTTCTTGGAAAGGCTGGGAGAGATCTAGAGGAGTTTCAAGATCATGGTGGCTTACTTGAAGTGAGGAAGCATAAAGAGATAAATCATCATCCATTCTCATTTATTCTTTTCAAAAGCATATGATTGTAGTGTAGAAATGATTATGTATTGTGTTAAAGTTGAAAGGATATTTTCATTTTATTGTTTGTTAAGTTTTACTCATGTGTGTGTTGAAGTAGGTTCCATCTCATATATTGAGATTGTGTACGGAACAATTTCTCATTATTGTGGTTCTACAAGAATATTGTACAAAATTTACTACTTATTGTTGATACAGGAGCATCCCTGTTGTAAAGTAATCTTGTATCAATCCAAAACACTTCTTTCCTTACATTTCATTCAATAGCTATTTTAGTATTTCATTTTTTATTTCACCGAATTATCATTCATTAGTTTTTGTAACCCTTGACGACTTTCATATTAATCATTCATTAGTTTTTGTAAACCCTTGTGGCCAACATGGATATTTGTTGGATCTAGAGAATCATATTAAATACCATTATAATTCATTGTAGATTAGTTAGTTACTCATTAGTAGTTAGATATTTATATTTTCACATCAACCCTTCGAGGGACTGTAATAAGGCATTTAGCTAGTTGTAATGTTGAATACCCTTTCGGTAGGCCTATGAACCCTGGTTATTTTCCCATGAGGAATATGTTCCATGTAAGATTTCCAATTCAATAAAGAATCATATTTGCAGAACATTTTCTTGTTTTATTTCTGTTGTGTTGACTCTAAGCTGCACAGTTTGGACTGTTCTTTCTAAACCCTTCATTTGTGACTGCACAAAGTGGTGTTAGAGTGAGTTTATGAGTCTTGAAGGAATTCATTGAGGTGAAAAAATCACCGACTTGAGGCATAATACATGTGTTTTCAACTGATTGTCGATTGTGAGGTTGTTGAAACCCTTGTAACTAGATTGTTGAATTGAGACAGTTGTGCTGAATTCGAGGGTAGAGATGCCACCAAGGAGAGTGCTTGCTATGGTGAATATTACTAGAAAAATGGATGAAATGTTGGAAATGATGTGTGAGATTTGATTTCAATTAGATATAGTAGAAGAAGGCTAAAGGTGAGGCCTAAAACCTAGACATGAGGATGAAAGTGATAATGAAGCAGATTAGGTTGTAAATCAATTTTCAGAAGCCCTAGGCAAAGAAGAAGAAGAATCAGATCAAGTAAAAATATTGAAAGATATTTCAAAGATTGGAAAAAACACAGGGTTGAAATTGAAAATTATTCGAGAAATTTAAACCCTAAAGAATTAATTGATTAAATCAATGAAATGGAAATATACTTTGAAAATAAAGAAATTGAAGATCTGAAAAGAGTGAGATTTGTGAAAATAATTGAAAGTTCATGCTGCTTTATGGTAGAAAGAAGTTCAATTGGATAGAAATAGATGGAAAGAGAAAATCATAAAATGGGATAGAATGGTGACAAAGTTGAAGAATCAGTTCATATGTATTGATTATGAACTTGAATTGTTGAAGAGATTGTAGAACCTGGGACAAAAGAAGAAATCTATAAAAGAGTATACTGAAGAATTCTACAAGATGATCATTAGGACTATACATAGTAAAGTGAGCAAGGAAAAGGTTGCAAGATATATCGATGGACTGAGAACAAACATTCAAGAAGAATTGAGCCTAGTAAAGATGACATTAGTTGAAGAAGCATATCGGTTTGCATTGAAGGTGGAAGAGAAGTTGAATAAGAAGTTTGAAAAAAGATAGTGAAGTGCAAGAGAAAGATTCCATAGGAATGGATCACAATCTAGAGAAAGAATACCTTATGCAGAGCAGAACAAAGATGTAAAACCTTACTGAAGTGAAGAGAAGGATGCCAATTCATACCACAGAGGAAGAGAAGATAGTAATTCCTACCGTAGTGATAGAGGAGGTCATAATTCTTACCACAATGGTGGATTTGAGAGAGATGAAAGAATATCTAAGATAATACCATTTAGAGGAACATGTTGCAAGTATGGAGGTTAAGGACATAGAGCATTTGAGTTTCATCAAGGAAGTATCGGAAAGAAAAGTGAGCATACCAGAAGAACAACTTATGTGGATAAAGAACATGTGGAATCCCCAAATTCATTTGGGAAACCTGAGAAAGGTGAATCATTGGTGATGAGGAGATCTTTTATGCATGAATAAGTTATTGAAGAACCACCACAAAGGAAGAGTTTGTTCAAAACAAGATGTAAGTTTAGAGGAAAAGTATGTAAATTTATCATTGATAGTGGTAGCACTGATAATCTAGTTTCAGAGGAGATGGTAACCAAGTTGAATTTGGAGAGATTGAAACATC
>VDFB02051546.1:0-15192 GCA_007258455.2 Sequoia sempervirens | reverse complement strand
CTCCGTTTGGGGTAGCTCACATGCATTCCCCCATCCTAGGGCATCTCTTTTCTGATCTCTTCTTCTATAGAGTCATCTGCATTCTGTTTTTCTTCGAAACCCTATTATCCTAATAGTATTTCGAAGAGGGGCAAAATGTAGACATCTAATTTGACCACTTCCATATGATCAAAGACGTCTCCTTATTCATCCAGTTGCTTATCCCCTCTGTTAATATTAATTAAATCATTTGTTTAATTAATACCTTGCATCTTACATAGGGTTCATAAAGTATTTAATTTAATAAATACTTTACCCCTCTTCCTCCCCTAAATTAAATAAATACACCATTTTATTTAATTTAGTCATATTCCCCTTTTGGAATTAAAATTCATTTTTTAATTCCTCTTTTCTCTCTCATTGTCACATCCTCCAACTTTTGCAAGTTGGTCTCTAATCCATCTTAACTTCTTCATCTTCCTCTAATTAACTATGGTTAACATATGCACACCCCTAATCATCATTAGGGTCACATCCTCCATAATCTCCCACTTGCTTCTAATAAGTCATTAGTCCATCTAACTAAGTACTTGCACAACCTTAATCATATGGTTAGTCAACCTAATCCCCTTCCCATTTATGGCATGTGTCCTTAAGTCAACCTTATTAAAGGCTTTCTCCTTTTGGACAAGGCACTCCACTTCCCCATGTGAATTTTTAATTCACTTTTAATCCCCCAATGCACTCAAAAGGAATTTTTAATTCTTTCACTTCTTCCCACATGTCCTCTCTTTATTCTTTATTCTTTCCCATCTCCCCATGAGAATATTTGAGGAATTTTTAATTCTCACATGTCCTCTCACCCACATGGGGACAAGAACCTCCTTTATGAGGAGATCTTGTCCAATCCCAAGGTACTTTGTACCCCCTTCCATGTCATGTACTATCCTACCACCTCATCTCCACCTCATCTTTCTTAAGCCTCTCCCCATGCCACATGTCAAGATGTGAGGGCTTGTGAGCTCTCAACTCACCTTAGCCCTACATCTTGATATTTGGTGGCTCAATCTTGGCCATCCATCTCTTCTAGGAATTCTTAAAATTCCTATAAATACCCCCTCTTTTCTCTCATTTGGGGGGATATCATTTTGCTAGCCAAACTCTTGCAATTTTATTTCCCAATCTACACTTAGCCATTTTCATGCTTTCATCCATTTCCATCCATCCTCACATCATCATCTAGTTTGCATATCTTGCCATCCAAGGAGCATACACATCAAAGATCGAAGGGCCAACCAAAGGATCGATTCGACACAAGGTATAAAGTTTCATTTGTTGTTTTTATCTTGTGTTGATTCCAACTTAGGCTAATCTTGAGGTGTAGGTTGTTTTTGGTGTTTATTTGCACTCTTTAGTTTGCTGCTCGTTTTCTAACGCATATATTTGACCTATCACACATAGATTTAACCAAATCAATATATTCCAATATTTGTAGTTCTCTATGGATCTTATTCATACCAATTTCAAGAACAAATTGCAAGAGTATACACAAAAGTTGTATTTGCCAATGCCAATATATGACACTGTGAATGAATGTTTAAACCATTTACCAAATTTCAACTATTTTTTCATTGTCAATGGGTCAAGATATGAATCCATTGGTGCTCACAAGAATAAAAAATGGAGAATAGTTTACTGCTCAAACTGTCATACACAATTTGGCCAATAAACACTCTAACTACAAATTTGAGGTAACTTTTGTTACTAATTTTACTTTACCAAAAAACTCAAAATAGTCTCCTTATGGTAGATTTCAACAATGGTCTCATATACAAAACTATGCTAAAAGACTCCTTACAAAACTTCTTCTAAAAATGGGTATGGGTTCTCCTAAATTTTCTTTTACAAAAAATAGGAGTTAAACACTCTCAAGATTTAACTTCAACAATGCAAATTGGAAATACTTCCTATGTTGGTGGTATTGTGAAGACTAAGAGAGAAACTGAAACAAAAACTTCATTTATGGTATTCCAAGCCATCAAAGAACAAGTCAAAGTTCTATAATTATTTGTGTTCTCATTAGCCAATTGTGTATTTATTATGTATGATCATTGTTCCTGTGACCTCAATACTAATATTTTTAGTCATTCACCCCACTAACCTTTTCAAATCTGTTGCAAACGATCCTCACTTCTAGCTTCAACTTTAGGCTAACCAAGATAAATTTGAACAAATAAGTGGAAAGAGACAAACATGAAAAAATTAGAAAGAATTGAACAACAATTTTCAACAACAAATCAATGAACAACTCACCTATTACTATGTTAATTTTTTTCCCACATTTCTTAATATTTAAGTTTTCACACACCACTCAATATTTTCATAAAGACATGGCCTGTTACACTATTTTAAAAAGCATTAAATTGCACATCATTGGAATACCTTGAACCTTCTTACACTCCCTATTAGTTGCTATATTTGTTCTTTACTAAGTTTTTATGTTTCATGCTATTGTACGTTTTGTATGGCTTCTAATATTATAAAATTATAAAATTTTAATAGATTTTATATTTAATTAAGCCTTATATTTTCTAATTATTACAAAAATTAGAAATGCATACAAAAAAAAAATTCATAACAAATTACAAAATCATTAAATACTCCATGCCTCAAACTAATCAATGAGACCACTCGTGCTCTCCACTTGTCTAAATATCAAAGATCAACGCAGTCAACACTTGGTAGGAACTTCACAACAACACAGTCTTGTTATCTTTAAAAAATGATCAATTTGAATCATTAAAATATTTGAAACTTTCAAGCAATTCTCTAAAACAATATTTTCACATTTATTTATTTCCATATAAGTATATAATATTTATTACATTTTTAAAGTAAAAATAAAAGAAAAGAATCACTATTTTTTTCTCAAAAATAAAATATAAATTTACATATAAAATAGCTCTTCAAATCAAAATAAAATAAACAATGTAATAAAATAAAATAATTAATTAATAAATATATTCTTTTAGATAGATGTATTTAAGATTTCTATATTAATTAATGTGTCTATCAAAATCTTTTAATTTTTTTTTTTATTGGTGATAAAGTGAATTTTATTAATAAAAACTAGATTACATAGTTATTTGCATTACATTATCAATTCAAAGCCCTCCTTCCATATCTCCATACACCCCTGTCAATTCCCCTAGCCCTACCTCCTAACCCTTACATTCTATTCCGCAATGAACAACAATTCTACAAACAATCTTACATAAAACTACCCAAAACCAACAAATCCTTAAATAACCTTATAACAGATCAAAGGAAAGAGGAACTTCTTAGTCCTCCCTTCGTCTAAGACCGAAGAACCATTGCAAAATATTTCTTCTCTATTTTCTTTGATTTCTTCCCCTTGACCATTTGCTAGCCATCTTCCACCCTTGCAGCCTCCTTTTGCCATTTCAAAGAATTGTCTTGGGGACTCTGCAAATCTTCATCCAGACCACCTGTCAGCTGTTGACATTGTTCAACAACTTTCCTTTTCCCACATTCCTTCTCCTGTAACCTTACCCCTCTTCATCTCCCTACAATTTGGCGTTGTTGCCCAGTTTTTAGCCTTCTTTTCACCACCAATCAGGGTCGCTCTCTCGTTGTTCACTCCCAGACTCCCATCCTGTATCAGGACTTCACTATTCTAATGCTGCTCCTCCCTTGAGGCAGTTTGCTTTGAAGCCTCCCCTTCCTTACCCTGAGCTTCTAGAGCTTGACCCTTCGCTTCCTTGTCTTTCATTTGTGGGCTTACTTGCTTCTCCTTCTCTTTCTCTACTGTGTGGTGCTGAGAAGTGACATCTTTCCACCATGAAGCATACTTATTTGTCTTGTTTTTGGCACATTGAGTAGCCAAATGCACAATTTTATAACAAACTTTGCACCTAAAGGGTACCCCCTCATAGTCCAGGGCTTGCACCCAACAACATCTTGAAGTTTTTAACCTTATCTCTTCCAGAAACTCTCTAGAAATATCCATTTCCACCAAAATTCGAGCAAAATTTGAATGCATAAGCTTTGAAGAACCTTCATCCACCATTAAAAAGCTTCCTATAGAGTTCCCTACAACCTCCAAGCAAGAGTCAAACCATAAATGTAAGGGAAGGTTGGGAAGTCTTACCCAAAGAGGAACCTTTTCAAACACTTTAGTAGTTGGGTTGAAAGCCGGATGCCATGGCTTTAACAACAATGTGTGTTTTTCTTCCCAATCCCAGTGGTAATCACAAAGGATCATATTTCTCTCCTGCACCTTTTCAAAGACAACAATAAAAAAACCTTTAGCCATAGGATAAATTTGAACATATCCTTCTAAAATTGGCTTCCAGTGATTAGATATCCATTGGTGAAGATTAGATAAGCTTGGCCAAAAACCCTTGAACCTTCCAATCAAACCTAGCCCAGAAAAGACATTCTCATTATAGATCACTTCTTCCTCTAGCTCTCTATTTAACTCCACTGTGATTGTTTTTGAAGACTCCCCTCCTCCCCTACCTGTCGTTGCTGTGAAGAGCTTTGTCGCTTGAGAACGTCTTGTTTCTTTCCCCCCATTGTCGGGCGCCTTAATCCTCTTAGCTACTCCCACACTTCCTGCAACAGCTGCACCAACATCCCTATTCCTCAGGTCTTGCTGCATCGGCCGTTCACCTCCCTCCAACCTGTAGTCGTCTCCATTGGGAATCTCCTTAGCGATCTTTGTTTTGTGGCCCTGATCCAAGGTCTCATTACTGCTCCCTCCATTTTGCTGGAATCTGCCAGATTTTCCCTAAGATAACTTCCCTAAATTCAAACCAGAAGAAACCCTAACTTCTACAGACAAGCACAAACGATCGTTAGAGCTGTTACCGATAGCCTCCATTGTTAATTTTTAAGCCACTTGACAAATCTTTTAAATTATTCATCCATATGATATTATAAATTAATAAAAGCACTTAGAAATGTTATTGAAAAAATATATAAATAACCTAATTAATTAAATACTAAAAACTATATTTTTATAAAAATATACAATATTTAAGAAACATGACTAGTTGTATATACTTTAATTTTTAAAATTTATTTCAGTAACATTATTAAATAATAAATAATAAAAATAATATTTATATCATTAAAATCTCCAAGTCAATTTAAAGATCTATTTCTAAATTTGAGCATATTTATTTAAAAAAAAACTTATCTCCAACTCATTAAATAACTAAGGTTTAGTTCTTATTCGTGTTAGCATATTACTTCACCATAGTTTATTTCCCTTATCAATAATATATTAATTTCAAGTACTAACTTCATCGTTGTATAAAATAATTCGTCAGAGAAAGCAGAAAGGCCCCCGCCAGCGCAGAGCAAAGATTCGCAACACTAAAATGAAGTCAGCTATTTAGCAACCTGCATTGATAACGTATGTGCAGCAGGATCTCTAGGAGCGGAGATTGATTTGAATTGTGTGTATTTTTCACGCCAGAAACATGAACGTTTATAAGATTTTCTCCAACGTTCCCATAACAGGGTTTAGACGTAAGAAAAAGAAAGTAATGTAGGTTTTTGATTTTTGCTGGCGTAGTTTTTTAAAGAATCTTCTGGATTCAACTGCGTAATAACTTTTGAATTATTGTGGTTTAGGCGGAAGCAGAGGGCTGTCTAGTGCTGTAACGCCTGAAGGCCAGTCGGAGTCTTTTTTTTATCGCCATCGGTACTCATTGTCAGCTTTAGTTCTCCTAAATGCGGGCATTGGAGGTATAAGATGTTTTTCTTTTGCTCTCTTGTTCAATTGCATTCTTACAAAAAAAAAAGAAACAATAGGGTGTGGCATTGAGATTGTGGAGGCAGTTTTTTTTTTTTTTTTCTCTCCTTCTTTGCCTTCTTGTTAAATTAAATTGCCTTAAATAATGAAATTAGGGTTTGGCGCTCAGATGGGCTTGTTCTTTTAATTTCTTTATAACTTAAGGTTTGGCACTCAGACTGTGGACAATTGCTTTTTTTGTTGCTTTTTAAGTTAAGGTTTGGCACTCAGTCTGTGGGCTGCGTGACAGCGGTTTTAAGTGATAGACTATGAGTCGTGTCAACGTTGGGGATTAAAACATGCTATATATACTTTCAGTGTACCCTATTTTCAATACTTCACAACGATCTCTGTATCCTGTTGTTTAGATTTGTTGCCAAGTAGCGAATTAACACCAGTCGCTCTCATACAAAGGCACGCACTTACCATTATTGTACACAATCCGTGGAATTGTTTATCTTCAGACTTATTCAATTATTCTATTAGACGCGGAATTCAATATCTTGTCTATGGCAGTTTATTTTAAGATTTTACCATGCCAAATGGCCAAGGCTGTAACGGTTCTGGATCATATAACTCAAATTTCAGCCGAGGATCTTTCAGTGATGCGAATAGGTTTTACAGTATCTTGTTTAGTGTACACAATTAGGTTTATGAACTATATACAAAAGGTTTGTACGATCTGGCTGATTAGGTAACAAGATCATTGTTTATGCAACAACTTGAATTCTTGCGCTGATATCATTGATCCGGTAACAAACTTGAATGTCAATGGACAACACATTAACAGAATGATCAATGTGTTACGAGTGGAAAATGATTGTTCTAGATACTAGTTAACAACAATCAGAGAGATTTGACTATTGACAATGAGAAGAAGATTACATTGAGTCCCAAAATAGTAACAACCAAGAAAGAGCTACATATGTGGGACTGTAATAGCAGAATTGTTATTGTTTAATTTGTTCTGTACAGATTCAAGATGTCAGATCAAGATGTAATGACTAGCTAATAATGTAGGTGCAATCCATCACGAAACATTGTAATACATTACATAGTTTGCAGCTAGGAAGATTATGCAGAACCATAACAGAAGTTTTTACAGTACACATTCTGTTGTTTCCTCTTCCAGGCGATAGCAGGCTCCAGCATCTAAGCATGTTTCTTGGGAATGGTTCCAATTAGTGTGAAGAAGGAATGCTTTGTTTGATTAGTGGTAGGTTCTGTAGAATGCTAATGATAGGAATATTCCCTAAACATTGACTCTTGACTAGTAGACTCCCTGATCCATCTGGATCACAATCCTTGCCTTCTAATTACATTGGCAAGAACAGAAAGGAGAAGGGATTTGATTAGCTAACCACACACATGGAAGGCCAGAACCAGGAGCTAAATATGTAAAATTCTGACAATTCTAATCATAATTTTTATCATGGCCCGCCACTCACAGTCCTTACTGGAATTTCTGTTAACAAGTTCTGCTTGATTTAAAAAAATGAAGAGTACTGTGGAAAATCAAAGCATAAAAGAAGTAATATTGTTACCCTTCTTTTGCTTCCCAAGTCTGCTTTGTCTTCAACACTTCTCTGAACCCTCCATGCTGCAGGTGGTGGATTCAGACCAGTACCAGATAAACAAACGAGGCCAAAATTGCTCATTTTTAGAGACTATAGCTACAAATTGACATGTTTCACTTTTTATTTACCCCAAATGTATTTGTTTGCCTTAATGCTGATAACATTCTATATTTTTCCCTTGGTGGTCCATGCGAATGCCTTAGTAGCGAGCATACATCTTCCTAATGTTTCTGCACAAATCTGCGGCATTCATCCATTCTTTCTGCGGTGACAATATTTATTATTTTCACCATATTATGTTGGATTTGATTGTTTTTGATTCTGTCATTCTGTTTTACAACTAATCTCACTCTTCCCCTTCATCTACTCTTTAGCTCAGTTTCTTCTCTTACATTTTTGAGCCTCCACCTGCCTGCTACCCATCTATACATATGGTTTATCAACATTTTTGTATCTTAGTGCACTATAGTCAACAGATTTTCTTTTCTTTTGTTCTGTCATGCTCAAGATAATAACAAATATATAAGTCAAAATCATCAGAAGTATTGTGTCTTGGCTGGAATAAATTTCTCAACTGCTGCAACTGTTTATTTGGGCATCTTGGCTGAATCTTATAATCAAATTTTGCAATTTTACAACTGTGTTTTCTTCTTCCAAGCCCATTGGCCAATGAATATTCTTTTCAACCTTGCTTCATTTTTTCATCATACTTCTGATGTTTATGTGGAAATTTATTAAAATTTCTAGTGTTATTAACTCAAAAAACTGTTTCTCTATGTGATTTGGGTTGGCCAAAATCTCTTCAAAATATTTCTGGTTTGGTAATTTCCACTTATATATAGCTAAAAAATTTAAATTTTATTTTGGCAATTAGAAGTTGGGTTATATGCTACAGGGATCTGTGCATGGCTGTGCTGTATGCTGCTATACCATACAATCTTGTGCTGCACAGGGCTAAACTGCTTGTAACGGACAGCAGGAGTGCAGAAGAAGGTTGCATCTATCTGTTGGATGGTGACTAAATTGGTTTCACCTCAAACTGTAGACTGTAAGATGGTAGGACAATAAAGTCATACACTCCCTAGATGCAGACATACAATTTGGGTTGCAGTTGTACATGTGGAGGGTGTAGAAAGGTGAGGCAGATTGACATTTGATGCCTTCTCTACCCCTTTTTAGGTGTTTTATGTGTATAGATCTTTCTATAAGATTTAACTGTCCATGATGCACCTTGATTTTCACATAACATCAATTTAATTGTCCCAGTAATTATTTTAAAGCTGCGTAACACCCATAACTAGTGTGGTGTGTAACTGAATAAAACCATGAAAATGGTTTAAATCCTATTTTTAAAATTACAAAATCATGGCTGCCTAAGATTGTCATACTATTATTAAATTTTTGTTGATGGGTAAGTCATAAAATAGAGGCAATTCAAACAAAAGGAGAAAAGTGTACAATTCATTTTATAAGAACAGTTTTAATATATTGAGTATTCTCCTTGATTTTTTAAAAATATTTTTTCATATAGTTTGACCTTCATCCTCCCTTTGATTATCACTTTTTCTTCCATCCTAGTTATGGATTCTTACAAAAATCTAACCCCCGGGTGAAAATTCGTACTTCACGGTATGGTATCATTTGGCACGCAGAGGGTATTCCAAACCATGGGTAGCAAGCGTTGCACCCGCTAACCCACACTCTACCTTTGCCCAAAGGTAGGACCTTAGGTAGCAGCGACACCCGCGCACCATTGAGAACCCACGGCCCAACACTTAAAAAGGCGCCCAAAAGTGAAAAAAAAACAATTTTTTAATTTCTTTTGCCTCTTAACCCTAAAACGACCCAATATGAGGCCTTTCAACACTAAAACATTTCATTTTTACCTCTCATTTTGCTCTCTCCATATTTTCTTTCCATCTTAGCATTTTGAAGGGAGGTGATTGCATTTGAAGGAGATCGATTGTGGAGTGGCAAATAGCTTCTACAAAGGAGATTTAAGTGTTCAAGGTATGCATTTAAACCCTATTCTTCAATCTTTTGATGAATTTTTTTAAGTTTCTTAGTTTTTGATGAATTTTTTCAAGTTTGTGAAGAAGTTTTTCAAATATATATATATTTTTTTCATTTTTTTTATAGATTGCAACAATGGCCAGTAGTCAAAGTTCAGTGGGTGGGGATGGAAGCCAAAAGTTTAAAATTGATAAAGGATCTCCTTTATGGAGACATACCACACGAATTTCACAAATTCCTGGAGGTGGGGGGTTTGTTTGGAAGTGTAATTTTTGCAATGTACAATATAATAGCTCCTACTACCGAGTGAAACTTCATTTTATGGGCCCTGGTGGTAAAGGGATTAATATGTGTGTGGGCCCAGATAAGAAGGGGTTCTGCTAAGTACAAATAGCAAAGATTTATAAAAGAACAAGAAGATGCCATTCAATTGCAAGAGGAAAACAAACTAGTTATAGTTCCGGAAAGAAAAAACAAACATTACCCACTCATCAGATAGTTAGGCCCTCTAGACATCCCTTCTTGTCTATACCCTCTACGGAAGAAGAAGATGAAGAACCAGAAACCACCACCCGCAAGAGAGGTCCATTAGAGAAGGCATTTAAAATGGAGGCAAGAGATATTGCTGAAGAAAAAATTGCACGTTGCCTCTATGCCAATGGTCTTCCATTCAACTTGGTGAGATCACCATATTGGAAGGACATGGTGTCAGCAATAAATAGTGCACCTCCGATTTCACAAGTCCTGGGTATGAAAAGGTGCGTACCACCTTATTGCAAAAAGAGAAGAAATATGTAGAGGCCCAACTAAAACCAATTAGAGATTCTTGGGTTGAAACAGGTGTATCTATTGTTTCCGATGGATGGAAAGATTGCAAAAACCGTCCATTGATTAATGTTATTGCAGTGTCCCCCAAGGGGGCAATGTTTTTGAGGGCGGTTGACTGTGAAGGGGAAGTGAAAGATGCAGTGTTCATTTCCAGGATTCTCATTGACTCCATAGAGATGGTGGGTAGTGAAAATGTTGTCCAAGTAATTACGGACAATGCAAAAGCTTTTGCAGGGCAGGTGCTTTGGTAGAGGCCAGATATGAGCAATATCTTTGGACACCGTACCGTATTAACTCTCAATTTGGTGATGCAAGCAATTGGCAAACCAAATAGAGTAAGGTGAAAGAAATATACTGTGAGTCCAGGAGATCCAGATGTTTGAGAAACCACCATATGTCACAAGCAATTTTCAGAACTTTTCAACATTGGAATTGTTGAAGGTAAATTTTAAAATTTAATTTATTTAGTTTCATTTATCATTTATGTCATGTTTTACATAATTGAATAAAGTAATTTTTTGCATTATTTACATATTTTAAATGTGTTATTAACTTACTATTAACATGTTCTTAGGTTGCCGAGACCCGGTTTGCATCTCACACAATTGTTCTGAACGACTTGTGAAGGTGAAAGATGCATTGAGTCAAATGGTTATTAGCAACCAATGGGGTATATGGAAGCAATCAAATTCAGAGAGGGCCCAAAAAGTCAAGGCATTGATCTTGAATGACGATTGGTGGGATCGTGTGAATTATGTATTGGAATTCACCGAACCTATCATGTCTATGCTTCGGTTTGCTGATACAGATGAACCATGCTTGGGGGATGTCTATGATAGCATGGACACAATGTTGGAAAAAATAAAAATAGAAATACAAAAAAAAGAGAATGATCCTGAAGACACCTTGTACAAAAGGGTGGAAGCAATTGTTCTTCATCGTTGGAACAAGATGACAACTCCATTGCACCTCCTTGCATATGCCCTATCTCCGAGGTACTATACCACTGAAGTACTTTCTATCCCAGGGAGAATACCGCCATATAGAGATTCTGAAGTTGCTAATGGGTATAAGACGGCATTTAGTAGAATGTTCAGTGATCCAGAAGTGCATGCAAGTGTCATGAGAGAATTTGGAATGTTTGTCACAGGAAAATCAAAAAATCATAATGCTTCTGTTGCTAGAGACCAATACAAAATGGATGGTCTTACATGGTGGTACCTCCATGGTCAAGATTATATGTACCTCCAACCTCTTGCAATCAAGATCCTCTCACAAGTAAGTTTTATTTTTTTGCCACTTGTATTGTAAAATTTAACACTTAACATTCTTGAATTTATCTTGCATTTTTTTTTTTATTTTTAATTTTGTTGGTTTTCTCTCCGTTTGCAAGCTCTTCTGCCGCTGAACGGAATTGGAGTACATACTCCTTTATCCACTCAGTGAAGCGTAACCGGTTGGTTGCAAAAAGAGCTGAAGACTTAGTGTATATTCATTCCAATTTGCGTCTTCTGTCACATAAGGATCCTCAATACAGGCAGGGGGCAGCGAGGCTTTGGGATGTAGCACCCGAGTCTACTGACTTGGATGCAACCATTCAGGATCTTGCTAGAGCCACTATGGATGATGTGGGTGATATTGATGACATATCACATGGTGTTGGATCCGCTTTGGGTTCAAATGATGATGATTTTGAAGTTGAAACCACTCAAAATCCAAGTCATGATGATTCTGACAATCCTTTTGATGATTGATGAGCACATGAACAATGAACATTGAATCATGTTTCAATGTTTCATGAACTACATTTTGTAATTCAGTAATTTTATTTGAATATTTTTCAACTATCAATTGGCATTTAATATATATCTTTGGCATTTGGCATTGATCAATGATCAAGTATCATACTATGAAATGATTTAGTTTTACAATTCTCTATATTTCTCTTATTTTTTTGTATATATAATACATATATATAGATTTATAATATATTAAATTATTTATATATATATATATATATATATATACACACACATACCCATACGTACCCAAACCCCTAAAAAAATTTTGCTCGTACCCACGTACTGGGTTCTCGTACCCGAACCCGTCCCCGAACCTGAACCGGTAACTTAGCTTCCATCACCTTTATAAAAGCATATATACTTTATCACCTTTATAAAAGCATATATAACTCATCACCTTTATGAAAGAGAATATACTTCCATCACCTATAATTATTCCTTTATAGTTCTTCCCAAGCTCTATCATGGATCCTTTTTATGAATTGGCTTTCCCCTTTCAATTTAATAATATAATGTTTTAATTTTTCTATGTTCTCATTTATACAAACACTTCTATGTTAATATTCTTTGATTTGCCTAGTATTTTGACCTGTCAATCCTTGAGCCCCCTTTGACTTTGAACTCAATCATAGTGATGGCCTTAGTTTGAAGAATCTAATTTTGATATTCACCTATTCACCACATCTTTACATATCCCACCATCCATGTTCTTTAGCTATTCTACTCTATTGCTTATTACTTCATTAATTTTATACGGCAATAACTAGAGGACATTTTTTTTTGGCTTTATGTTTCCTCAACCAATATATTTTAATACCAAATCCCTTGGCTTAAAGTTCATTCTTTGTTCGTGCTTATCGTGCCAAGTACATTCTCCACCTCTGCATTACCTTGGTCTGTTGTACCATGACTCTCAACTTGTACATATTCAAAAACCAATTGTATGTCAAAAACAATCCACACTTAGGACGTCATACTTCACTTTCCATGATAATTTTTTCTTCAAACCTATAGACCTTGGAGGGTGTGCTAAGTGTGATGCATATGGTTTCAAAGAACTTGCCATCTTTGCTTCAACCTCCTCTTTGCTTCATTTTGCATTCTTTTTAATTTGCATAATTTCTAGACAATTGCTGTTAGGTTGAAAATTTTCATAATTCTCCATTTGCCGATGGGAGAGGCTGCTTAATAGATTTGTTTCATCATAGGAGGAGAATTGCAACTCCATGATCTGAGTGTATTATTGTACAGCCTTTGTCTCTTACATTTGCACAACCTTAGTCTCTCCCATTCCCTTTAGTAGCATCACTTGTTCACTCAGTTTCACTCAATGCGCATCACATGGTATTTGCACATATGTGCTCAAAGTAGTCCTTGCACATTCACATATAGTCCTTAGGCATTGGGCAATATTCCTTATGAGCATATTATGTACATGAAATGGCACCATACATGCTTCATATGTGGCTGCACCCATGACACATGTATGTCCCAAACAATTGGCACCATATGTGTTTGACACCTATCATCGCCTTGTCCACATAATAGAGCACAATGCTGGAAATGTGCTCATTGTTACGCTTGTTTCCTTGTCTGATTACCATCCTATTGCATGGTCCTTCAATTTTGAAAGTTCTATGTTGGAAGCTAAATCAGCTTTTCAAGCTCTTTTAAAGCTTAATACTTCTCTTTTAGAAAACAAATCTTGTCTTAGCGGTATTCAAAGCTTGTGGAACATATGTTTAGCTGATGGTAAAGGTAAATCTTGTGCCTTAAATTGGTTTGTGGCTGTTAAGCATTTTTAGAAATTTTTAAGGATTGTGGGTAGAGATCTTGCCAAAAAGAGGGGTTCCCTTGTCAATATTCTTCATTTTGACCTATGTAATGGAGAAGGGGAGTTACACACTAACCCTCGTGATCCTCTTTTGCAAGAGTAGTATTCAATTCTCAAGTATACAATTAAATGTGATAATGTTCTTCAAGCTAAAGGTGCTACAATTACATTTAGATTAAATTGGTTGAAGTTGGGAGGATGAGGGCTGTAATGTACCTTTCCGCTTGATGAATAATTATGAGGGAATTTTCTAGCATTCTCTATTCCTGGAGGTTAGGAAATAAAATAAACAAGGAGGGAATAATGAGAATAATTAAATATAAGTCCAAAAAGCTATAGTTCTAGTTTGATATTATTTAATTATTCAGGTTGAATAATATGGGGCCACTTTTAAGTGAAGACTTCTTTATTACTAGGTGACTCATCAAGGTGGTCAATAAATTAAAAAGCCTAAGTCTATTATTATTAAAAGGGGGCGATTTATTAAAATGGAAATAAGATCTCTTTAAAGAAATCGATGGCTTTTTGTGAAGAAAAGGATTGGCATCAAAGGAAAGATAAAAGGCATCGATTGGGTGGGAAAAAGATACAAAACGCATTCTTGATATTATTTCCTCTCAGCCAAGCCATGAAGAAAGTCTTCTCCAGGACAAAACCCCTGGTCTTGAGATGAATGGGACAAAAACCCCAGGTCATTAGGCGTTTGCAACAGATTCAAGCATTCAGTGTTAGTTCTGGAAGGTCGCACTAGTCCTGTGAACTGATTCGTTGCATTTCTGAGTGAGGCGTGGTTTGGTTACCAAGGATTTGTGACTTGCTGAGTTTGGAGGTTGGAAGCTGATATATAGAAGTTGAAGACATTAGAGGACTCCCAAATTCGATGCGTGGTTTCTAACAGGAGTTCTGGGCTCACATCCAGCTGCTACACAATACAGACCAGCATACATTCCCAGGTTCTCAGTTTGCTTATGATCCATTGTTTAACTTCTACAATTTTGAATATAGCTTTCATTGTTAGGACCCCTTTGGAATCGTACTAGGCATTGGAATTGAAAACTCCTTGTTAGTATTATCTTGTAAGTGTGCTAGGACTGAACTATAAATTTGTGCTATTATTAGACAAATAATTTGCAACGAAACTCAAAATATGTCATTAAATTTACGTGCATTTCCATTGATGATCTTGTTTACTGTTCAAGCAATATTCTGTGTACAATTTGTTGAAATAAAACATCTATCAAATTGAAAATCTCGCAAAAACTCTTCATACTTCCAGAAAGCCATATTTCAGTGGTATCAGAGCTAGTAATCTTGCCAGCCTGTTGGGGTTTCAGC
>VDFB02051545.1:0-13199 GCA_007258455.2 Sequoia sempervirens | reverse complement strand
GGGACATTTTTAGGGTTGTTTTGATCCCAAAATGGGCCTATGCAAATTTTGAACTGAACAACAACAAATAAGGAAAGTTGAGGTGGACTTTCACCATCCTTGTATACAATTGCTTTGACTTTTCCTAGAGCACTATTGACAAGACCTATTTCTACCCACAAATTTGAACATAATATAACTTCTTGGCCAATACACAAGAGGATATTTCATTCAAGTTGCTCTTCATTTGGATTTGAGCTTGTTGTCCCCCAAGTTTCTTTGTAGTGGATAGTGCAACTGACATTGCCAAAAACAAAATCATATTTTTATTATATAGTAAGATTGGATTTCATTTGTTGCAAATAAATGTATGAAGGATGAGAAAATAGATTGCTTTATAGTGGTGAGTGATGAACTTGATCATGACATTAGAACTTGCCAATCTGCAACTTTAGGTTGTGCATTTCATAAATTCAAGAGAATATCATGAAAAGGAATTTGTGCAGGGTCATCATGTATTTACCAAAAAAATTTGTTCAATATAATAATCATTGGGGATAATTACACTACCTATTAAGATAAGACTCGTGACTTTCCTTCGCTCATCCATGTCATGCCAAATACTCTCTCATACAATCTTCGCCTTGGTAGACCATGGATTCATGCCATGAAGGGAGTCCTATCTACTCTTCATTGTGAGATGAAGTATGAATAAAATAACAAGATACGTATGGTTAAAGTGGTTGTAAAAAATTACAATTTACAAGTTGAAGTTGAATATAACACTTTCAACTCTCCTAATACTTTCATCCCATCTTCAAAAGTGGAATCATTTCCTTTTGATAATAATGATACTATAGATATTGTCTTGGATGATGATTGGGGTTTTTTATATTTTACATCTTCTTTCATTGAGGAGTGTAAAATCTCACCATCAAAGCCTATAAAGTTAAAGATTGTTCCAACAAAATATTGTGATTCCTCTTCTCAAATTATAAATAATGATCACAATATGGCTTCCTCTACATGTTTTAATTGGGATTCATTAAATTTTACACCCTCTTTTGTAGGAAAAGGTAAAATTTAACAATCTAAATATAAGGAGTCTTATGTTTCAATTTCTCAAACTTTTCCTACATCAAAAAATCCAAAAATATCATCCCATGATGGTGATTGGAGCTATTTATCCTTCATCCCTTGTATATTGGTGATTTCTCATCCTAACATTTAAACACCTAAGAAGGATTCATATTCTTTCAAAAGAATCAATTATTATCATAATCATTTATATAAGACTTCTCCTCCTCCATCTAAGTTGGAAAAGTGTTATGGGATTCTATTTAGAACTCTTTTTTAAAGTGGATATAATGATTTAACATGAAAAAAGGAGTTAAGGGTCATGTGAAGTCTACATCATACCTTTCTAAAAGGGGTTTAGGTTTCTAACTTTCTCCTTCATTTACATCTCATCCTCCATCATCTACTATATTTTATAACTTCTTGTGTTTAGAGAGAAAAAATTTCTTCACAAGAGAAAGGATTGTCCCCTACTCCTTATCCTTTATTAGAGAAAGAGGATTTTTTTGAGGCTTCTAAAATATCACTTGATTACTCTTCCTCCTTCAATACATAAGAAATTTTATAAAAGAAATTATTTTTGTCCATATCATTTGAGTGCATGGTTATTATACTAATGAATTCCAAGCCTTGAGCAATAAAATACAACAACTTATTGATGGTGGTGCTCTCCCATTTGTTAATACACCTAATAATTCTAAATAATATTTTTTCTTCTATGTGGTTGCTCCTCACTATGTGGCATTTTTAGCTTCATATGTTTTCTCATTTCCATTCATGGTGGTACAATCTTGTGTACAACCATATTTAGTTCTATGGTAGCGACACAATATTTTCTTGCATGGTTTTTTTTCCTTTATACTTGGAGGCAAGGATAAGTAGTTTAAATGTGAGATGTGTATTCTTTTCAAAGATCCTCTCTTTCTCTTCTTTTCCTTAAAATATCAACATAGCAAGTATACTAGCATTTTAAGGGGGCATATCACATTCATTGATGTCTTATGATATTTGAATTATTAGCATACCTCATTTGTGGTGGTGTTTTTTATAACGCTCACTGAGGTGTGCTTATTAATTTTTCCCACATGACATTAAGAATTGATTCATCACCTATGATGCTAAAATTTTATGCACTCCCTAAGATGTTATTGGAAAAATAGTCCATGGATTTGGCATAACTCAACTTGTTGATTCATGAACTTGAGCATTTTTACATGACCACCTATCATAACACAACTTAACTACCAGTGGATCCATGTGCTTTATAAGTCAACAAGCATAATGCGCCTTGCTATCCTTGTGAAACCCATCATATTACATGGACACCAAGCATAACACAACTTTCTAGCTAGTAGATCTATGTAGGTCATGAGTGATTTGGCATAACAAAGCTTGTTCATCCTTATGAGAGAACTATCATGTCTAACATCATATTTGAGGGATGATGTTTGGTATTTGAGACAAATTTAAGGTTGAGATCGCTTTACCTTACCAACTTGAATCATTTTTAGTGTACCAACATGTTCTTTATGTTTCATTTTGTTTCCATTGTATGTCTTATGTTTGGTTTGTGTTCTACTAATGTCTTCATTGTGTTTGTATTATGTTTGTATCATATAGTGTTTTGTCTCTCATTTTTATAGTATGTTATTTTTGTGCCTTCATTGTGTATGTTTCATTTTTTCATGATGTGCATTATAATTCATGTGTGTGTTCCTTCTTGCTTACATTGTTGTGCCACATGATCTTGAGCCTAGCTGCTAGCACATTCCCTAGGTTCGATATAATCCTATCTTTTCAATGTTTGGATAAATGAACCCTTCTTGGCTTATCCTTACTTTGGTGTGAACATAAGTATAAGTTCATACTTTATGTGCTTGTAACCGATTTCATGCATAAAGATTTAAATACTCTAAGTTCAACATGTGAGACAACAATAGCAAGCCATAATTTAAATAAGGCCAATATAAATTTCATAAGGCCAAGAAATAAGGCCATTTCATGAACTATAACTAGGTTTATTCAAAATTTCATGCCTGATACGTTCCTTTATAATACTCTATGTGCTTGTAACCCTTCTTTTAAATAGGATAAAAATTTCATGCATGAAACTAATAGATAGTTTATGTAAATACAACCAATGACATATGTATTTTGATAAATTTCCCATTTTTAACACTTGTACATGTGAAACAATAATAGAAAGCCACTAAATGCATATCTTGAATTATGATTATTAATTACATATATTCCATTCAAATTAATTACACTAGGTTTAGCTCCCCTCTATGTGCTTGGACCCAATTGTGCTTTTAATTTTTATATTTTATGATAATCATTAAAAAATCATAGTTGAATTAGGGATTATGAGTTATTGTTTATTTAACAATATTAAAAGCCCCAAAATAGGTCTAGAATAGGGTGCTAACACCACTATCTAGCCTATTTTGGCCCTAATTTAAATATGTCAATGTTAGTGTTTTAAAATTTAAAAATTTGAAGTCACTTGTTGGTTGTCAATAATTAATTTGTGAAAAATTAAATAAATGCATATAATTCAAAGCATTTTTCACCATTTGAAATCCTAGAAATTCTATTTAGCAATTAAGGATCCTAAAAAGCAGTCAAGGGAATTCAAGGGTAGAATTAGTAGCACTATTGCAACACTTTCATCAATCAAGATCATGTTTATAAGGAATTAGGAAGAAGGACTTCCACTTATATGTAAGGAGCTATTATGATCAATTATGTAATTTTGTGAAGATGTATTGAGTTATTCTCTCCATGCTAGCTATAATAATATATTATGTGTTGTGGACTAACCTCTTACAAGTCTATCAACAAATGAAAGCATTCGTCAATAAAATTTTACGGTGACTTGTGGTGTGAACATTTGTTTGACAAGGGTTTCATGCTTGAGGTATCATTACCCATTTATCATTTATCAAATGTATAGTCAATTATTATTGTTTTTGCCTCTACCTGACCTAGGGCATGCCCTCTTAATCATCACTAATAGTTGTACGTGGAGGTAGAAATACCAAAAAAAAGTCCGAATAAGGAAATCCCCTATACAAAACCCCATTTTCCCCTCTTTCCATGTGTACGGGATAGATTTGGAAGTTTTTTCAAGATCTAGTTATAGAAAACACAATGTATACTATAACACAATATCTAGGATTTACATATTTAGAAAAGGGAGCACATTAGTTCTAGGGTTCCCACACCCTTATCCCTACAACTCAAGCTAAAATTTTAGCCACATGTTACCCTCTAACATATCTTATTCTCATATATGCAATTTTTTTCTCAGTTTTTGTCTTCATCTATGTGATAAATTACATTTTCATATATAGGGTATGAGTCAAATAGGATTGTTAAAACACACATCAAAATTTATCTTCTTTACAACTCAAAAAGAAATAAACCCTAAGAGATTGGATATCTCTCATGGCAACTATCTAATCATCTACCCTAGTTGGTTTTGTGTCCAAATATGGAGTCAAGTGAAAAGAAGCTAATCCTATTTGGATCTAGGATAATTTTTCCTACTTCAAAATTTGATAGCATGGTTATGAGAAAAAGGAAGAGGGAAATCACTTTTCCAAGTCATGCATGATTGAGTTAGAGGTGGAGAATGAGTGATGAATTTACTTAAAAACTTATAAAAATACTCTGAAAAAATAGCTTTGATTTAACTAACTAGAATATATTATCATTTGAAGGATACAAATGAAACATCACACTAGGCTTATTATAATACAATTCATTCATAAAAGAAATAGACTTTTATATTTTGATTGTCTTTCATTGGAAAACATAGAAAATATCATAGACAAGGAAGAATAAATATCATCCATAAAAAATGTATTATTAGGAGAAGAAATATTCTAATATTTATCAGACAATCCTTTTGTTGCATTTTTTTGTTGATTGTTGTCTTAAAATTGTGATAGATAACCTAAAAGAGGAACAAATGATTTTAATAATGAGACACTTAAATAATCCTACCTTATGTACATAATAAACCTAGAATAATATCATAGATATGCATAAATAAAATACATTCTAATATTATTTATCCTTTATTCATAGGAAAAATCATCAAATGTTTAAATTATTTAAAGGTTTTTGCATGCATGTGTTCTTGTATGATGTAGATTTGTAATATTTCATTTTGATTTATACAATTGATGGTTTCATACTTGTGGTCCTTTTGGATGAGAAATTAATTTATATTTTCATGTGGTTATGTGTGGATTATTGTTACATGGATGACATGCTTTTTTAACTAAGAAAGTGTAGATAGTGCCCACTTCCATTATATTAAAAACATATACATGGCTTTCTTTTGATGAGTTTTTTTTTGTAGAATTTGTATAGATAAAAATATTTTTTGATCTATGAATTTTACTCAAATAGATTTGATACAATCTATAATGGAAGATATAGATTGGAGTGTGAATGGTTTAAAGGTAATAAGACTAGTTTGGATTTTTCTTGTAAGCTTTGCGCTCCTAAATGTTTTTTTTTTCATTCTTTCATGACTTAAGGATGTTGAGACATTAACCATATTGCAATCTAAACTTTGTTGAAATGATGGATGCATAATGTCCCTCAAGTTGTAGCCTTCAAGAACCTTTTCCAAGAAAATATTCACACACATATAGAAAGTGTTGTAAAAATGGCATTTGAATAGAGATTATCTGATTGATCTAGAATATGTTACAAATGTACATATGCTCTGGTTAAATAGGCATGAGAGAAATCTAGAATGCACTATGATGTTTCCATGTGTCTTAATCACACATGTAAACCCTAACAACCTACCTAGGGAATGATGATGATATAGAGATAAGTTCTCAATGATTTTTAGAAGGAATCTTATCTCCTACAAACATGGAAAGGGGAATTACCCCATTATTAATGATATTTTAATGATGTAACCTAAGACTTAATTCATTACAAAACTAAGTAAACTATGCTAGTGTAATAAATAATTCATTACACTAACACCCCCCAGTAAGTGTAAGTTAGGGAGGAAATTATTATGAAATGATTATGCAATGGATGATAGGTCCCAGCTACATGATGGCCATTTTAGGTACCCATTTACAAATGATATGAAAATGCAAATAGTCTCCCACAAACAAAGAAAAGGGGATGCAATGTAAAAAAATGAGAAAGGATGGGAAGGATAGACTCCCAAATACCCTCAAAGTATACCATCTATCACATAGATACAATACAATCAATAGCCCCCCATAGAAGGGAGAGAAAGATACTATATAGCCCCTCCAAAACATGAGATCACTTGCAAAAAGGGTAAGTGCCTAGATAGAAAAAACATGATCCAATGTCAAAAAACAACTTGTCTCCCTTTTGAAAGAAACAAAACCAAGTGCAAGTGTAGGGATGCTTCCCATCCCAGATAGGAATTGAAGGAAGGTAGGATGAAAGTGGATGATGATGTCTCTAAAAACTACTCATGTGTCTCCTTTCCTAATGAAGATGAAGATGCCACAATAAACTCATGTGCATGCCTAAACAATGAAGAAGGTGACATACCAGGACAATAAGAAAATTGATGTTGAATAAGATCCAAAGATTGTGATGCAATGATCCTTCCATTGAAGGAATATAAGGTGACTAGATTTCCCCCTGAATGAAGTGTTTTCAAAACCATTGAGAGAAGATTGAAGCTAATCTAATGGTGGATGCTAAAGAAACTCAGATTCCATAATGAAATGAGAGGGAAGAAGTCTCATATATGAAATCTCTAAAGAGGAAAATGACATTTTGAAATATCATCATGGGGTACTCGATCTGAAGAACGAAGAGGAAAATGACATTCTAAAACAATATCATCGAGGAATGGTGGAGTGTCAGAATCTCCACATAGCTCCCAAACCTTAATCCAAAGAATGTGAGGATACTTATGATGATCAATAGCTTTCAAAACATCATCAACAACATGCATTACAATGATCCTTAGAATATCATACCTTTAGCAATTCCAATCAAATTTTTGGATAGAATCATCAAGAAGGGGAACCCAACCATACAAATGTGGCAACAAATGAAGGGATTAAAGATGCTTCATGATGCAATCTCTCCATTTTAGATAGTTTCCCTTTCCCAACATGATTAGTGAAGGATGACTTGAAAACCCCGTAATAAATCCATTTTAGATAGTGAAGGACGATATGCAACTGAAAAGATGCCTTCTAAATCAATAAATTCTTCTTCAAGCTTCAGGATGTCTAGAGAATCAGGAAAATGCACCAAATTGCAAAACTCCAATAAAATATACCTAGAGCTAAGACTAAAAGAAGTGACTCTAGACTAATGAAAAAAGCTCTGAAATATCTTTCAAATGTCACTAAAATCACTAAATTTTTACAATCTAATGCGAAGATATTGGCTATTGAGTCCAAAATGGAGGGTTGAATTCATTTGAATTGAAGTTATGATAGCAGTAGAATCCTACAAAATAGATAGCACCATTGGATAGTGCTTTGAATCATCTTTTTGTTGGTATCTCATTTGTGAATTTTTGATATCGTGGCACGAAGATATGGCCTTGGGAAAAAATTACTATTTTGGAAATGGAAAGCTGACTAGGTGAAAAAAACAAGTGCCTGAGAGAAAAAAATTGGCCCCTAGTTGCTAACATGACCACGAGGCTAGTTGGCAGTTTTAAAAAACCCACCATTTGATAAAGTGGCGGTGGAGTGGCTCATCAATGGAGTGCTTTGGTGGCACAATCAGTAGTAAAGGTGGCACCACTGGGAACAAGCGGTGCCTCTAGTTATTGATATAATTGGAGTTGGGGCTAGTCTTCGGTGGTAGCTTCTAGGTATATCGTCAGACAGTAGTGGGTGGGGCACCGAGAACAAACACAGGTCATTAGATGATGAATGATGGAAGGTCCAAAGGTGACGTCAATGATGACATCAGTGGAGCCAACAAAAAATAAATTTTGCAGACTATAAAAGCTGACAAAAAAATTATTTTTTTATTGCCTTGGTCGGTAATTCAAAAAACAATAATATATATGCCAATGAAATTTTTTTAAATAAAATTTCTACAAAAATAAATCAATGCTGATGGGATATATACTATAGTGCCAATGAAAATATTTCAAACCCTTATATGCCAACTACTAATTAAAATAGCAAGTCACCCCTAAATTTTGAATTTTTCTAGAACTATAGGAAAAATTGCACCAATGATATAATAAAAAATCCTAATGATCTTAAAAAAAAATTCCATGGAGGATAACTGAAAGGGGAAATTTTTTTATGCAAATTTGTATGGATAGTACAAAAAATTGTAAACCCTAGATACTACCTCAAATGGCTCCCGATGAAAATATCTTTGATTTTGATGAATGGGTAGGCAATCTATAGGTGTTGAGGCCTTTGGAGTGCAATGGAGAGGTCGAAGAGAGCCTAATTTGCACCAAAAAATAGCTAGGTCCCTGGGTAGAACCAACTAGCCTACAAAGTAAAACCCTCAAGCCCAAAAACCCTAAACCCTCAATTCCTACTATGTGGGAATTTTGTGTGTGGTTAAAGTATGGTTTTGGTAAATTGGGATGCATATTGACAATTGTTCAACATGGATCTAATGTATTATTTTTAAAATTAAGAAAATTTACTAACTAAGTTGCATAAGTTAAAGGAAGGAAATGTCAAAGAAATTTACTAACCTAGTCACCTTGCAAAGTCATTGGAAGGGAGTGGTCACTAGGATTTTGGTTGAAGTTGGTGTTAGTGAAATATTTAGGCCCCTTTTTTAATTTTATATTTAGTGGTTACATTCAAAAGGTATTTCATTAAATTACCTTTCTCCTAAAACATATTTGACTGATTAGTTTATGCCACATAGGGTCCATTTCGTCACCAATTGGTTTTGATTGAAACCCCTTGATTGAGTAGTTTTTTCTCGAAAGAATTCAATAGAAACTATTTAGTTGGCCAAAAAAGGGACACATGCTTTTACTTTCATCCCTTAGCATATATTTGTGCCTGCATTTCATGGCTAGAACTACAAATCAAAGCTTCAGAGAACAAGGAAAATTGATTTGAAACTAATAGAATGATGGTGAAGAAAATTGATCAAAATTTGTTGAATATCAAATAGTTTGAGATATGATTTTGAGAGGGTAGACTTAATATCCATCCAAAGTTGACAAGTGTTAATATAGTGAAAAATAATTAAGTTGAATAATAATAATAATAATAAGACTAACGATTGATGTGAGAGGATAGGGAGAGCTTTAATTAGTGTACTAATAATTTATGCATACATGAATAGTATTTTTGTTTGCTTACATATCATTCCAACCAAAAATATTTACTCATATATTTTTAACCTAGTAAGAAATGTGAGGTTGGAGTAGCGTTATGACAAGTCATTTAAAATTTAATAAAGAAAAGCATGGTGCATACATATTTCATCGAAGGCACATATTCGATTTATCTAGCCATATAAATAATTTATTTAAAAGCAAAACTAACAACATTCCAAAATCTTGACAATTATTTTACAACATGGAACAAACTTCTTGATGGAAGCTACCACAACGTTTAACCTATCAACTAAAAATGTTGAATAATAGATTTTACAGAAAGTAGATCTTCACAAGATTAAAATAGAATTATAAATAAAACATAATACATACATTTATATAATTATTCTATTATTTATTTTATGATCTAATATATAAAATTTTATTGATATATTTAAAATATTCAAGACTATATTATGTTATATAATCTTGTAACTTAATATTTTATTAAATAACAAATATATATATATATATATATATATATATATGCAAATTTATCATCTTAATTTAAAATGACTAAATGACCCTCTTCCTTCCCTTTAATCTTTAATTTAAAATCTAAAATATACTTAAAATATTCCCTTATACTTTAATTTAAATTACAAATTTTAAAGCAGACAATTTAGTTAAAAATAGAGAATACATAATTGAGCGAAGGTTTCGCTTAAAGTGTTGCCTTTGGTGAGTACATGCATAGGTGAAGATTTGGGTGATGTCATAATGATGTAGAATAGTTTGGCATATTTTACAGAGAAAATGTCGATAAGTAGGAGATATTTTTCCACAGCGTGTCAAATTATGATATTGCTATCAGGATTCAACCATGTAGTTTCGAGTCAAACTCATTGACCCATGTTTCATGAGTAGTGGTTCACAAGAACCCATCTCTCATGATAGTGAATGTTCCACTTAGCACTCATTGCATCTAGGTGATGCTCACAAAGGTGAAGCACTAATCTATCCTGGGAGGTCACCCATCCTAGTACTACTCCAGGTCAAGCGCGCTTAACTAGGGAGTTTTCTCCAAGGTTAAGCCTGCTTGAGTTGTTACCCCATTTGCTAAACCTTCAGCAAGTGTTGTGCCTTATGAACCATTTATTATAGAGCCCCTTTAGCTCATCAATTGATAAGTAGGAGGTATTTTTCCACAGCGTTTCAAATTATGATATTGCTATCAGGATTCAACCATGTAGTTTCAAGTCAAAATCATTGACCCATGTTTCATGAGTAGTGGTTCACAAGAACCCATCTCTCATGATAGCGAATGGTCCACTTAGCACTCATTGCATCTAGGTGATGCTCACAGAGGTGAAGCACTGGTCCATCTTGGGAGGTCACCCATCCTAGTACTACTCCAGCTCAAGCACACTTAACCAGGGAGTTTTCTCCAAGGTTAAGCCCGCTCGAGTTGTTACCCCATTTGTAAAACCTTCAGCAAGTGTTGTGCCTTATGAACCGTTCATTATAGAGCCCCTTCAGCAAGAGAAAATGTCGGTAGACTCATTTGAACAAGTTTTAGTCCACATATTTCACTCAGTTGTAGCAGGTCTTTCACGGATCTTACTCTAAGTGGCCGCTTAGACACTTCTTTGGGCTTTATTTCTATTTGCACTAATACAGCACCAGGGAAAGCGAGAAAGGCAGGAGCCTTTTTCCTTCACACACTGATCAATGGAACCCTCTGCCTCGATTGAACTCCTCTTCATAATCATTTGAGATAAGTGGTGTCACTTGGGTTTGTGAAGTTATATCCATCGATGCGTATTTAGTGAATTCAAATTAAAAAGTGAGGGATTTTTTTTTTAATTAATTAATAAATACAGTCAAATGTTTATTCTGGTGGTTATATAAATAGGATAATTATTCAATGATTCTTGAAATAAATAGTATTCTTTACAGTTTTTTTTCTTTTGACTTTTTCATTTATGAAGTTTATTTTAATTTTTTAATATTTAATTTGGATGTCATGTTATACTTTGAACATTTAAATATGAAAGCTTTTATGCTTTAAAAAGTATAAATAGTTTCTTCTCATTTTTTTATTGCACCAATCTTGGTATCTTATATGTGAATGTATGGAAGCTATTTCTTAATTGATCAATGAGGATATTTTCTCTTCATTTGATTTCATCTCTTATATAAGCATTTTTGCAATGCTCACAAGCTAGTTTGAAATTTATGATATAATGATGTGTTTTCTATTTGTTTTCTTCCTTTGCATCATTGCCTTAAATTTTTCTTTCATTTGATTTTTATGATACTTAATACAATTCAAAATAATACATTTACTATCAATCACACTTTGGTGTGCAATGGGTACGCCATGGTTTTTTTGTTAATTTAGAATTTGTATGGATAGAGCTTCGTATTGACATTAAGTATAACAGAATGTAATTGTGAAATGCTTTGAACTAAGAAGAAAAGTAATTTAATTTTTTTTGTTTGTTTGTTTGTTTATAATATAATTTATAAACCGCAAAGAATATTAGTGGAAATTTAGAAACAATATTTAATTTTTAACTTTCTTCCTTTGCATAAAGTGCAATGGTTATTTTGATAAGCTACATTCGATGTATTTAAATATGTTTTTCTAAAATATAAGTTTTTTTAATTTGCAAAATATAATTATTTGATTTTTTTTAACTTTTTGGTTTTGTTTTTGACCTTTATAATATGAACGTGAAGCATATTTCAAGTGGAAATGTAGAAAAAATATTGATTCTTTTCTATATTTCTTTCTTTCTTTGATTATTTTATATTGGGTTCATCAAATGGTTAGATCTTTTTCAATAGTCTTGCATCATGCTGACACATTCTCAACCATCAATGCCCTTATAATATGATTTATACACTTTGAATATTAGTAAAAATTAGAAACAATATCTAATTCTGTGCTTTCTTTCTTTGTATAAAGTGCAATGATTAATTCTAGATAACTTGGTAAATTTAGTGTGGTAAAATATTATTTTGTAAAATATAATCATTATTATTTTAAAATGTAAAATACAATAATTATGGCTTTTTTGTTTTTGACATTTATAATATGAATGTAAAACATATTTCTAGTGGAAATGTAGAAAGTATATATCTGATTCTTTGCTTTCTTTCTTTGTATAAAGTGTTTTATTATTTTAATATTATTTTTTATATATTTTATATTGGGTTCATCAAATGGTCAAATGTTTTTTGGTGGTCAACAATCATTCTACCACATTCTCAACCACTGATTATTAAGTTGGACAGTAATATTCATATAGGGAACACCTTTGACATAATTAATACTAGCAATCACACCTTGATGTGCAATGGGTATGCCAAAGAGGTGTTGAATGTCAATTAGGAAAAATTTATGCCTAATTTTTGCATAAATTTGAGTATTACATGATTTCAATTGGTTGGCCATTCAAAAAATGATATTTTTTTTCTAACAAAGGTCTCTAAAATTGAGTGGAAGAAAACCTTTGAATCAAGAATTCAATGAAGGTCTATGAATAGGGAGGGGGGAGAGATAGGAAGAGAGATTGATGGGTAGAGAGAGGGAGACATTTCTAGAGATGGAGGGGAAGAGAGGAAGATAGAGGTAGAGATGAATATAGAGTGAGAGAGGAAGAGTGAGACAAATAGATAGAGGTAGAGATGAATATAGGATGAGAGAGGAAGAGGGAGACAAAAAGATAGAGGTAGAGATGAATATAGGATGAGAGAGGAAGGGGAGACAAATAGATAGAGATATAGAGAGAGATGGAGGGAGAAATAAATATATAGAGAGATAGGGAGATAGAGGGGG
>VDFB02051544.1:0-66667 GCA_007258455.2 Sequoia sempervirens | reverse complement strand
TGCTCATTTGAACCAAGTTTTGTAATATCTCTGATTTATATATAATAAATTATAGTGGCTTGCCACTTTTTCCAAAAAAAATGTAAAAATGTCATGTGAATGTCATTTCCAATGTAATTGAGTCTTTGATCTAGCAAAGTGGAAACAAGGTATTTGGGTGTGCATAATGTTCAAGTTGATTGGGTAAATTTTTTTTGATGCAAGAGCTAGGTGGCTTTAAACAACACAATTACAATTAAATATGGTATTGTTAGAACCTATACAAGCTTGATCCCACCTTAAATCTTGTTGCCCCCACATTTCATTGATGTCACCATCTTGTAGCTCACCAACTCAACTACAGACGTATTTGGGTGCAAAACGGAACCATCCCTAGTGAAAAATTACAATCTAGACATGTTGGAACAGTCTGTTTGGTCATACAATTTGTGGAATTAAAGTTGATCCACTTTGCAACTTTACACTGCTCGCATCTAGCAACTTTTCCATCCACTGAAAAGTCATCACCACAGAAAAATGCCTCTGAGATAGAAAAAATGAGAGAGGTTTTTGTAGATGGTCCCAAAAAAATATCGTGGCCTCAAACAAAGATTTTGTAAGCCTCATGATCTCTAATAAATAGCCCTTCAACGATTGTTGCCTTTTATCACTTTAAATTCTTAAGGGAAATCGCTGGTCCAATGTAGCTCAGAGTGATTAGACATATTTGGGTGAAAAAGAGGCTCATCCCTAGCATAAACCTACCCATCTGAATGTGTTCAAACAATTTTTTTGGTCGCATGAGTTACAAAATGAAAGTTGCACCACTTTTACAATTTACACTACTTGCATCTAGCAACTTTTCCCTCCATTGAAAAATCATCACCATAGGAAAACACCTCTGAGAGAGAAAAAACCAAGAGAGGTTTTTGTAGATGGTCCCAACATAATCCCATAGCCTCAAACAGAGAGTCTGTAAGCATCACGGTCTCTAAAAAATATCCCTTCAAAGATTGTTGACTTTTAGCACTTTAGACTCTTAAGAGAAATCATTGGTCCAATGTAGCTCAAAGTGATTTGGTGTATTTGGGTGAAAAAGAGGACCATACCTAGCGTAAAAATACTCATTACAATGTGTTGGAATAGTCTGTTTGGTCGTACGAGTTGCATAATGAAAGTTGCACCACTTTGCAACTTTACATAGCTTACATCTGGCAACTTTTCCCTTCACTAAAAAGTTATCACATCACCATAGGAAAATGTCTCCGAGATAGAAAAAATGAGAGAGGTTTTTGTAGATGGTGCCGACACGATCCCATAGCCTTAGATATAGAGTCTATAAGCATCACATTTTTTGAGAAATACCCTTCAAATATTTCTTCCTTTTAGCACTTTGGAATCTTAAGGGAAATCATCGATCTAATGTAGCTCAGATTGATTCAACATATTTGGGTACAAAAGAGGACCATCCCTAGTGTAAACATCCATTTCCAATTGGTTCACAG
Organism: Sequoia sempervirens; assembly: GCA_007258455.2. Taxonomy (NCBI): domain Eukaryota; kingdom Viridiplantae; phylum Streptophyta; class Pinopsida; order Cupressales; family Cupressaceae; genus Sequoia; species Sequoia sempervirens. The sequence goes on along the minus strand of VDFB02051544.1, from coordinate 65,183 downwards.
TAATGTAGCAGGTCCATTTCCAATGCCATCATTTAGAAAGGCTTGCTATGTCCTCACCTTCATTGATGACTACCTACTTCACAAGGGTCTATTTTTTTGTTCACAAGAGTGAAGTGTTTGACAAATTTATAGCATTCAAGGCTAATGTTGAGAAGAAATCAAGGAAGCAAGTCAAGATTCTTGGAACAAAAAATGGAAGGGAATATGTGAACAATAGACATGAGGAATTTTGTACTCTTGATGGGATTGATCTTCACATTCAATTGCATACACTCCACAACACAATGGTGTTGTTGACATGAAGAATAGGATCCTTGAGGAGATGGCTAGCTGCATGATTCATGCTTGTTTTCCTTGTCCATAATTTTTGGCAGAAGTTATTAGTTCTACAACACATTCAAAATTGTGCCCATCCGTTTTGGTTGCTCTTGTCATTCAAGTAAGTTGACTGTTGGGTGGTAATGTCATTTTCGTGTGTTCAAGTAGTGTGATAAGTTGATTTTGAGATGTCTTGATTTCGTGAGTATATTGTTGTCATAATTTTGTGATTCTGTTATATTGTATAGTTTTGATTATTTTAATTAATTAAATTAAAAAGGATTAAAAGGGCACTTAATTTAGTTGGGAAGTGAAATTATAACCAAATGAACTACATTTAGTAAATGATACGATATATATTTTGGAGGGCTAATTATTAAATTAAAATAATAACTAAAAGAAGTATGAGTAATTATTTAAATTAAACAATGTGACGAAATAAATTTTAATAGAATATTAAAAATAAATAAATAAATAAAGATAAGCATCATGTCCAATAGATCATGAAGATAAGATTTAAAACTGAAGATGAAAATAGAGAAGATGAATAATATTGTGCTAGAGTTAACTCATTAAAATATCGAAGGTAATATGTTTTTCTTTTCAAATTAAATAAATGGCAAGATAAGATTTCAAACTGAAGATAAAAGCAAGGAAAGCAATTGGAAAATGGAAAGTGAATATTTTATTGCTAATTAAATAAATAATAATAAATGATCGTGATAAGAAAACTATTGGGAAAACGAAAGGAAAAGGATGGAAAAATCTCTCTGTTGGATCATGCCATGATTTTTCTTTGGACCATTCGGCTTCAATGGATCTAAAAAAATTCCTGGGAGATATATCGATACACAAAGAAGTTATAGAGAGGAGCATGGGCGTTCAGAGGAGGAGGAGATCATGAGAATAAAAGAAAATTTGCGGGTGTTGATGGAGGCTACGCCTCTTTTGGGCCTGAAACACATTTAGAGAATATAGAGTTTGAAGAACATAAAAAAAAAAGGATCATATGTGGAGAAGATCAGGGAAAATAGAAGAGGGGGAAGCTGTTTCCATTTACGACTTCAGGTATGTAACAAGTCATTCAGCCAAGATTTTATTAATATAACTAGCTCCATCATCAGATAGATAATCTAATTCATTCATTCTCAATTTAGACGCTTGATATACAATGCTTAAGATTCCAATTCAAAGTTCCATTTCGTTAATGATGATTTCATTAGTGGGTATTTCCAATTGGGTTATGTTGATCCATCATTACTTACCCTGAAAACTTTTTGATTCCTCATACCCCTTTTGTCTCTTGCTAAATGGATAGTGAACTTGTGATGTCTCTGTATGTTATAGAGTCTGTAATTTAAAATATATAATCTGATGATTCCCATTTTTGTTTTATCGGTGAGTTCGACACTTGTTCAACCAATAGATGATATCTATATTCATTATGTGGATCTATTCGGAGTTGTTCTTAAATTGATATTGTATTGACCTTTGTTTTAGCTCCCATTGACCTATTTTCTTTCCAAATTTTATTCCCTCCTAGGTGCCTACCTCTCCATCCATTCTTCTTTCCTTAAAGAAATCCATTTCATTTTCTTCATTATAAATAGCGATGCTTGTGGAAGATTCAATTTACATAATTTAAATTTACAATTTCACATTAAATGAAGCAACCCTCAGATTTCCTGAACCTAGAATGTAAGATTTGAAAACATTTAAACATAGCTAACAAAAAAATACAGCATGGAATACTCTGATTCCTTTTGCATCTTGTCACAGCGGTGCATTTGAACATGGTAGGGTGTATAGATTTAAATAAACTTAGATTTAAATAAACTCTCTGATTTCATTGACAACCTGTCTCAACCGTCACACCTTAACATAATAGGAAGTTTAAAGGTTTAAATAATCTCTCTATTGTCATTGTCAACCAGTCTCAATCGTAGAACATGAACTTAATAGGAAGTTTATAGATTTAAATAACCTACTTGATGCTGCTGTCAATCTATCACAGTTGCTGCACTTGAAAATAAATATTGTCAATGTTCGAGAGCTTACCTTTGATCATGGTGAAATTTAACTTCCAAACTTCAAATTTGAGCGCGTCTCTGGAAACTTACCACCAAACTGAAATGCGTCTAGTTCAAAAAAAGAAAAGCTGTACATTATTTATCCTACTCTTAAGTCACGTATTTGCACCTCACCTTTCTCCTTCTCTTTCTTCTTGTGGATAACATGTGAGATTTGATAATAATGCAAGTAGATGGTGATATTTCCAAATTCCAATATTCATTTTCTAATATGCTTGGTAACCTGCCTTAGTTACAACATTTGGAGTTGAGGCGTTGTACATAATTAAATAGCCTCCCTGAAACCATTGACCATCTTTCACAGCTGCAACTTTTAGACTTGCAAAGGCATAGTAAATTGAATAGACTCTCCGGGTCCCTGGGTCAATCTAGCACAGTTGTAGCACTTGAAATCTATAGGAAGTTGTTAAGGAAAGAATAATTCAATTAATGAATTTTAATAAATGTTGAATATTGTAAACTTAAGTAGGTATTTTATCTATACATTTATATCTTCTGGATTACTCATTTCCTCTAAATGGTTTATGATCATTAGTATTTGTAATTTATAATTGTGATAGATGTATAATTTTACCCTCTATAAAAGAGAAGGTTAGACCAAGAGAATGTAGGTCAAATATGATCATCACTCTAAAAAGAGTATGTCATTCTTGAATATTTATAATTTCTGATTTCATGTGTGTGATCTTTATTTAAACTTAAAGTGATTATAAAAGTATCTATATGTATGTTTTATTGTGTTGGGATAATAAGAAAAGTATGTTGGTTTTTGGTTTGGGAATAATTTACTTAGTGAATTATATTAGTCTAATAATTTATTAATAAGTCTACACTTGGTAGTTGCAATATTGATATAGTAGTCCTGAATAAGTACTTGTGGTTGGAACATCAGTTACATTTCGTTAGTTATTTAATCTAGCAGTTAAGTTAAATTGATTAATTAGGGGAGTAATGGTTAGAGGGAAATGGTATATTTATCTTTTGGGATCATTGAGGGGTTTAGTTATATGGTTGCATTTGGTAATCTTGTAATGGGTAGTTGTATTGAACTCCTTAATAGTGGAAGTGTGTATATTAGAATTAATTGGCACCTTTGGTCATATTGTAGTAAACTCTATTTGTCTTTATTTTTTAGTTTTATAAATTTGCATGGATTAAATAAATTGTTGTCGAATTGAGATTTCATTCTTAATTATTTCACTTAGATTATTAGTGAGGAGATACTTTATGACATTCAGAGTCTCTAATAAATGAGGGTCTTATATGGATAGTTATTTAGAACTTTGAGATTGTAATTGGTTTGTTTGTTGATTAGATTGGTTTTGTTTAGATTGAGAATGTGAATAGATAATTGTTGTTGTTGCCATGTTGTTGATTTTATGAAGGTGATTTACGTACCACACTAAGGGTTCTTGTGAGGAGAAAATTGAGGTCTCCAATGGAATGCCTAGTTGGTGGCTTTTGGTTTTATTAAGTAATTTTGTTGAATTAAAGGTTGATTTTCTTTTGCGTTTCCCTATTTGAAGTGACACCATTGTTGATTTGTGGATGGGTCTTGATGAATCTTCCTTTTTTATGGCTTTTCTAAGTTAATCTCATATTTGAGGGAAATTTTATCCTTGTGTTGGAATTATTGGGGAAAAACTCTTGTTGCTTCATTTTACCCTCATTTATGGGTTGTCATTCTTTTTGGTTTCCAGAGGCTTGAGATGAATTGTCAGTTGATGTTCTCTCTTTATGTGCCCTTGAAGTGGAAAGTGTTTTGGTTTCATGATTTTGAAAGGGTTGTATGGGAATTGTTGAGAATTTGATTATGTATTTATAGAGAGATGGGTAATGCCTCGCTTGCTTCTCTATTGTGATCTAATGTTCTTGTTATGTTGTACAACCCTTGGTTTTTTGGTTTGATGTTGTTGGGTCTTTAGGGAGAGTGGCTCCTCATGGGGGCCGACACCCCGTTTAAGGGGAAGGGAACAGGATAACCCACGAGTGAGTTAGTAATCAAGTGAAAACCTAATAATTAACTTAGGAGGGTTGGGTAGTAATATCATTATAAGATTTAAAAATGGATGCCTCGTCTTCATTAGTGCTTCTGCAGACTAATGGAAGGCTGAGAAGGTCATTTTCAGCAAGGTCGTGACCTCGTCTTCACAAGAGGTTTACGGCTCTGCACGAGTCACCCTATGGACCAGCGCCTCCAGTTGGGAGGAAGGGCACAAGATAGCCATAGAGGGGACCGGGGCCTCCAGTTGGGAGGAAGAGCACATGATAGCCCATGTAGGACTATGCAATGACACTCTCCCCTAGTTTCCTAGGTGTTTTACTTTATTGTGTTCATCTGGAAGTATGTTATGGGAGTTGGTTTAGATTGTGGTTGAATGGACTTATACTAATTTATGGAGTATTGCCTTGATACATCTTTGGTGTACTTTGTGGTCTTGTATGATCTCACTGATATTTGACTTATGACCTTGTACTCTTATGGTACTGTGATATGATGTTATTGTATTGTTTAATTACAATTTGGAATTGTATTATGTTTATTAATTCAGTTTGATTTGGGAGTGTTTCATGATCATCCTTTGGTTACTTGTTTACTGGTCATTGCTTTGATTTATTTGATGAGATTTATGACTTTAAGTTATTATGTTGACTCTTGGATGTTGTTGATTATGTCATTGTAATCCTTGAATTTTATGATACTTTTGTATGACGTTGAGTCTTGTGGCTCCCTGTTTGGATGTTCTTGGTTGAGGTCTCTTTCTTCTCAGCTCCTTAGCATGGGGGGTGGGTCTTCGAACCCACATGGTCGGGTGGAACATGCTAAGCACCCCATTGGGTCCCTAGTCAAGGATCGTGAGGTGTAGATTGGTGCTAGTTGCGGTGAATCCAGAGTTGTATCCATCTTGGAGCCAGTTATGATACTGTGTATTCATCTTTCAGTTGTATCATGTTATCCTATTGTATGGTTTCCGTTCATATTTGGAAACACTTTTGTATGATTGTACCTCTTGAACATTGTACTGTCATGTAACGTTAAACCTTGTGTGGATAATGGCCATGGCAGTTGTTATTCAATGTGTTGAGTTAATCATGTATATGTTGTACTTACACAAATGGTTTCTTATCAATGATATATCATGTATGTGTTACATTTGTTAATGTTTACTTTGTTATGGATTATATCTTTGGCTTTTATTCTTTATTGTCATCGTGTGGATCTAAGTCACATTATGACTCCTTGTGTTAGTGAATCTACTTAAATGAAATTAATGTAATGACTTAATGTGTTTTACATGTATGTTATGTTAACTTAAAAAAAAAACATTGTGCAATAATTATTGTTTAATTTTCCTTTGGGTTTCACACGACGGGGTGTTACAACATGGTATCAGAGCATAGGTTTATACACTGGACACTATGTGAGCTCACTATTTAACCTTGCACCTAGACCCTTGAGTCTTGTGTTTCACTTTTCTATTGTCATTGTTGTGAACCTGAGTTCTTCTGTTAGCTAGTGTTAGGTAGATGGTGCAGGAAACTGATGGGAAAGGATAGGACCTCGGTGTAGTGCACAATGCACTGATATCCTTCCTATCAGGGATGCACTATGGACCCTTGTATCATTGTATGATGTAGTTTCCAGTGATGTGAATTTTTTGTGTCTGAATATGTTATGCGTGCGTGGAATTTTTCCTTTTTGTTGGCCTTGAGTGATGGATTATGTTTTTCCTGAATCTGTGAAGGTGTGAAATTTTGTCTTTTGTTGAAATTGTTGTGAGATTTGGTGTTGACTAATGATTGAAGTGGAGTGCTTTGTTTGAAAATGATGATGTTTACTGAGAATATGTGCTGGTGTGGATAATTATGATGCGTTTTATGGAAATGTGGCATATTAAGGGTAAAGAATCCTCTTGAATGTTTAGTACTAATGCGTTATGTTTCCACCTTAGTTTATGATTTTTCAGGTAGTCAACTTTAAATCTCAAGGATGGAGGTAATTAATTGGCTATGTTTAACATGTGGACATAATACGGTGTGTGCATTTGATTAGTAATTGTATTGATGATCATTTATGATGTTTCACTAATGATAGTGTGTTAGAAGGATGATGTCGTATCACTCATTTGTGAGAGGCATACTACATTACAATTCCCTCTACACTAGGATGATTTGATATATATATTATGCACAACATTTGTTTGTATGCAAGGGTGCAGGAACTAAGCCTCGATTCCACATGCATTATCAAGACAGGGTGAGCATCATAACACCCAATGGGATTGATGTGGAAAAATAGGAGCTGACAAGAAAGTTTCCCCAACCCAATTCATCACTAGTCCTTGTGTTTGGAAAATCAGTCTGGTTGCAACCCCATCACCACTTTTGTTTTGGTATCATTTCTTTATTTTTGTTGTGTTTAATTTTCATTGCTTACTTGGTGACATTTAATTGATGATTTGACTTGTGGTGTTGATGTGCTTATGATTGTTACTATTATTGTTAGTTTATGGTTTGTGCTTGAGCTCGACTTCCAGGAGTAAGTCAATTCCCAAAGGGGGGAGGATGTAGTGCCCATCCGTTTCAATTGCTCTAGTCATTCAAGTAAGTTGACTGTTGGGTGGTTATGTCATTTTCGTGTGTTCGAGTAGTGTGATAAGTTGATTTTGAGATGTCTTGATTTCGTGAGTATATTGTTGTCATAATTTTGTGATTTTGTAATATTGTATAGTTTTGATTATTTTAATTATTTAAATTAAAAATGATTAAAAGGGCACTTAATTTTGTTGGGAAGTGAAATTATAACTGAATGAACTACATTTAGTAAATGATACGATAACTATTTTGGATGGCTAATTATTAAATTAAAATAATAACTAAAAGAAGTATGAGTAATTATTTAAATTAAACAATGTGACGAAATAAATTTTAATAGAATATTAAAAATAAATAAATAAATAAAGATAAGCATCATGTCCAATAAATCATGAAGATAAGATTTAAAACTGAAGACGAAAATAGAAAAGATGAATAATATTGTGCTAGAGTTAACTCATTAAAATATCGAAGGTAATATGTTTTTCTTTTAAAATTAAATAAATGGCAAGATAAGATTTCGAACTGAAGATAAAAGCAAGGAAAGCAATTGGAAAATGGAAAGTGAATAGTTTATTACTAATTAAATAAATAATAATAAATGATCGTGATAAGAAAAATGTTGGGAAAATGAAAGGAAAAAGGATGGAAAAATCTCTCTCTTGGATCATGCCATGATTTTTCTTTGGACCATTCAGCTTCAATGGATCTAAAAAAATTCCTGGGAGATATATCGATACACAGAGAAGTTATAGAGAGGAACATGGGCGTTCAGAGGAGGAGGAGATCATGAGAATAAAAGAAAATTTGGGGGTGTTGCTAGAGGCTATGCCTCTTTCGGGCCTGAAACACGTTTAGAGAATACAGAGTTTGAAGAACATAAAAAAAAAGGATCATATGTGGAGAAGATCAAGGAAAATAGAAGAGAGGGCAGTTGTTTCCATTTACAACTTCAGGTATGTAACAAGTCATTCAGCCAGGCTTTTATTAATATAGTTGGCTACATCATCAGATAGATAATCTAATTCATTCATTCTCAATTTAGATGCTTGATCTGCAATGCTTAAGATTCCAATTCAAAGTTCCATTTTGTTAATGGCGATTTCATTAGTGGGTATTTCCAATTGGGTTGTGTTGATCCATCATTACTTACCCTAAAAAAAATTTGATTCCTCATACTCCTTTTGTCTCTTGCTAAATGGATAGTGAACTTGTGATGTCTCTGTATGTTATGGAGTTTTTAATATAAAATATATAATCTAATGATTCCCATTTTTGTTTTATTGGTGAGTTCGACACTTGTTCAACCGATAGATGATATCTATATTCATTATGTGGATCCATTCGGAGTTGTTCTTAAATTGATATTGTACTGACCTTTGTTTTAGCTCCCATTGACCTATTTTCTCTCCACATTTTATTCCCTCCTAGGTGCCTACCTCTCCATCCATTCTTCTTTCCTTAACCAAATCCATTTCATTTTCTTCATTATAAATAGCACTGCCTGTGGAAGATTCAATTTACATAATTTAAGTTTACAATTTCACATTAAATGAAGCAACCCTCAGATTTCCTGAACCTAGAACGTAATATTTGCAAAAATTTAAACATAGCTAACAGAAAAATACAACATGGAATACCCTGATTCTTTTTGCATCTTGTCACAGTAGCGCATTTGAACATGGTAGGGTGTATAGATTTAAATAAACTCTCTGATTTTGTTGACAACCTATCTTAGCCATCACACCTTAACATAATAGGAAGTTTAAAGGTTTAAATAATCTCTTTATTGTCTTTGTCAACCAGTCTCAGCCGCAGCACATGAACTTAATAGGAAGTTTATAGATTTAAATAACCTACTTGATGCTGCTATCAATCTATCACAGTTGCTGCACTCGAAAATAAATATTATCAATGTTTGAGAGCTTACCTTTGATCGTGGTGAATTTTAACTTCCAAACTTCAAATTTGAGCGCATCTCTAGAAACTCGCCACCAAACTGAAATGTGTCTAGTTCAAAAAAAGAAAATTTGTACATCATTTATCCTACTCTTAAGTCACATATTTGCACCTCACCTTTCTCCTTCTCTTCCGTCTTGTGGATAACATGTGAGATTTGATAATAATGCAAGTAGATGGTGATATTTCCAAATTCCAATGTTCAATTTCTAATATGCTTGGTAACCTGCCTTAGTTACTGCATTTGGAGTTGAGGCGTTGCACAGAATTAAATAGCCTCCTTGAAACAATTGACCACCTTTCACAACTGCAACTTTTAGACTTGCAAAGGCATAGTACATTGAATAGACTCTCCGAGTCCCTGGGTTAATCTAGCGCAGTCGTAGCACTTGAAATCTATAGGAAGTTGTTAAGGATAGAATAATTCAATTAACGAATTTTAATAAATGTTGAGTATTGTAAACTTAAGTAGGTATTTTATATATACATTTATAGCTTTTGGATTACTCATTTGCTCTAAATGGTTTATGATCATTAGTATTTGTAATTTATAATCGTGATAGATGTATAATTTTACCCTCTAAAAAAGACAATGTTAGACCAAGAGAATGTAGGTAAAATATGATCATCACTCTAAAAAGAGTATGTCATTCTTGAATATTTATAATTTCTGATTTCATGTGTGTGATCTTTATTTAAACTTAAAGTGAGTATAAAAGTATCTATATGTATGTTTTATTGTGCTGGGATAATAAGAAAAGTATGTTGGTTTTTGGTTTGGGAAGAATTTACTTAGTGAATTATATTAGTCTAATAATTTATTAAGAAGTCTACACTTGGTGGTTGCAATAGGGTATGTGCAAGATCATCATGTAAAAAACAGGCCCTTAAGTGGCAAAAATTTAGAAAAATTAGAGTTAGGCAACTTGATGTAAAAATTTGAATAAGTTATTTATATTATTTCAAAAATATGTAAGAATAGAATCTATAGAAAATTGAATTTAGTTTCTAATCTACTAGGTTTATTTAAAAGAAAAAGAAATCTATTTGGTGAAAATTTGAAATTTCAATGTAATAGCACTTAAATTTGTGGAAAAATAAGAAGTAGGTGTGCTTTAACCAATTCTAACCACAATAAAATGATAATATTTTTTAATAATATTTTTAGATATAAGTAGAGGACTCATGTCCCGATGATGATGATATTTTTGTAATTGTTTTCCAAGTAAATAATTAAATTATGAATTTTATTACATCTTTTAAAAATATAAAACTCGTATGTCTAACCACCTTAACTTGGTCAAAAATTCATGAAATTAAATTATTTCTTTTTAATCCTATAGTATGTGAAGCATAAAATGTGACACATGTTTTAGATTCAAAATTGTGATATCGTTTGAAAGCTATAGATTTTTCAATCACCTATCAATCGACTTTAGTCATAATTCAAATAGAAAATTAATAATAATTATTTATTAAATTCAAAATAAAACATAATTTATATTGGTGGAAAGCTAAGAATCTCCTTTAAAAACAATTTTTTCTTTTCATAAATTTTGGATAAAAAAAAGTCATCAGCCACATACCCTACAAATACCCATCAGATTGCCACTTTTTGGCCCATCATGATCCTGCACATACCCAATATTGATATAGTAGTCCTGAATAAGTACTTGTGGTTGGAACATCAGTTACATTTCGTTATTTATTTAATTTAGCTGTTAAGCTAAATTGATTAATTAGGGGAGTAATGGTTAGAGGGAAATGGTATATTTATCTTTTGCGATCATTGAGGGGTTTAGCTATATGGTTGCATTTGGTAATCTTGTAATGGGTGGTTGTATTGAACTCCTTAATAGTGGAAGTGTGTATATTAGAATTAATTGGCACCTTTGGTCATATTGTAGTAAACTCTATTTGTCTTTTTTTTTTAGTTTTATAAATTTGCATGGACAAAATAAATTGTTCTCGAATTGAGATTTCGTTCTTAATTATTTCACTTAGATTGTTAGTGAGGAGATACTTTATGACAATCTGACTCTCTAATAAATGAGGGTCTTATATGGATAGTTATTTAGAACTTTGAGATTGTAATTGGTTTGTTGCTGAGTAGATTGGTTTTGTTTAGATTGAGAATGTGAATAGATAATTGTTGTTTTTGCCATGTTGTTGATTTTATGAAGGTGATTTACATACCACACTAAGGGTTCTTGTGTGGAGAAAATTGAGGTCTCCCATGGAATACCCAGTTGGTGGCTTTTGGTTTTATTAAGTAATTTTGTTGAATTAAAGGTTGATTTTATTTTGCGTTTCCCTATTTGAGGTGACACCATTGTTGATTTGTGGATGGGTCTTGATGAATCTTCCTTTTTTATGGCTTTTCTGAGTTAATCTCATATTTGAGGGAAATTTTATCCTTGTGTTGGAATTATTGGGGAAAAACTCTTGTTGATTCCTTTTACCCTCATTTGTGGGTTGTCATTCTTTTTGGTTTCCAGAGGCTTGAGATGAATTGTCAGTTGATGTTCTCTCTTTATGTGCCCTTGATGTGGCAAGTGTTTTGGTTTCATGATTTTGGAAGGGTTTTATGGGAATTGTTGAGACTTTGATTATGTATTTATAGCGAGATGGGTAATGCCTCACATGCTTCTCTATTGTGATCTAATGTTCTTGTTATGTTGTACAACCCTTGGTTTTTTGGTTTGATGTTGTTGGGTCTCTAGGGAGAGTGGCTCCTCATGGGGGCTAGCAACCAGTTTAAGGGGAAGGGCACAGGATAACCCACGAGTGAGTTAGTAATCAAATGAAAACCTAATAATTAACTTAGGAGGGTTGGGTAGTAATATCATTATAAGATTTAAAAATGGATGCCTCATCTTCATTAGTGCTTCTGCAGACTAATGGAAGGCTGAGAAGGCTATGGTCAGCAAGGTCATGACCTCGTCTTCACGAGAGGTTTACGGCTCCTCATGAGTCACCCTATGGACCGGCGCCTCTAGTTGGGAGGAAGGGCACAAGATAGCCATAGATGGGACCGGTGCCTCCAGTTGGGAGGAAGAGCACAAGATAGCCCATGTAGGACTATGTGATGACACTCTCCCCTAGTTTCCCAGGTGTTTTACTTTATTGTGTTCCTCTTGAAGTATGTTATGCGAGTTGGTTTAAATTGTGGTTGAATGGACTTATATTGATTTATGGAGTATTGCCTTGATACATCTTTGGTGTACTTTGTGGTCTTGTATGATCTCACTGATATTTGACTTATGACCTTGTACTCTTATGGTACTGTGATATGATGTTATTGTATTATTTAATTACAATTTGGAATTGTATTATGTTTATTAATTTAGTTTGATTTGGGAGTGTTTCATGATCATCCTTTGGTTACTTGTTTACTGGTCATTGCTTTGATTTATGTGATGAGATTTATGACTTTAAGTTATTATGTTGACTCTTGGATGTTGTTGATTATGTCATTGTAATCCTTGAGTTTTATGATACTTTTGTCTGACGTTGAGTCTTGTGGTTCCTTGTTTAGATGTTCTTGGTTGAGGTCTCTTTCTTGTTAGCTCCTTAGCATGGGGGGTGGGTCTTCGGACCCACATGGTTGGGTGGAACGTGCTAAGCACCCCCATTGGGTCCCTAGTCAAGGATCGAGAGGTGCAGATTGGTGCTAGTTGCGGTGACTCTAGAGTTGTATCTGTCTTGGAGCCAGTTATGATACTCTGTATTCATCTTTCAGTTGTATCATGTTATCCTATTGTATAGTTTCCATTCATATTTGGAAACACTTTTGTATGATTGTACCTCTTGAACATTGTACTATCATGTAACGTTAAACCTTGTGTGGATAGTGGCCATGGGAGTTGTTATTCAATGTGTTGAGTTAATCATGTATATGTTGTACTTACACAAATGGTTTCTTATCAAAGATATATCATGTATGTGTTACATTTGTTAATGTTTACTTTGTTATGGATTATATCTTTGGCTTTTATTCTTTATTGTCGTCGTGTGGATCTAAGTCACATAATGACTCCTTGTGTACCCCAAGGGATGTATGTGTTAGTGAATCTACTTAAATGAAATTCATGTCATGACTTAATGTGTTTTACATGTATGTTATGTTAACTTTTAAAAAAAAATTTGTGCAGTAATTATTGTTTAATTGTCCTTTGGGGTTCACACAACGAGACATTACATTTTTGTAGATGGTCCTAACACGATCCCATAGCCTTAGATATAGAGTCTATAAGCATCACATTTTTTTAGAAATACCCTTCAAATATTTCTACCTTTTAGCACTTTGGACTCTTAAGGGAAATCATTGGTCCAATGTAGCTCAAATTGATTCAACACATTTGGGTGTAAAAGAGGACCATCCCTAGTGTAAACATCCATTTCTAATTGGTTCACAGTAATGTGGCAGGTCCATTTCCAATGCCATCATTTAGAAAGGATTGTTATGTCCTCACCTTCATTGATGACTACCTACTTCACAAGGGTCTATTTTCTTGTTCACAAGAGTGAAGTGTTTGAAAAATTTATAGCATTCAAGGCTAATGTTGAGAAGAAATCAAGGAAGCAAGTCAAGATTCTTGGAACAAAAAATGGAAGGGAATATGTGAACAATAGACTTGAGGAATTTTGTACTCTTGACGGGATTGATCTTCACATTCAGTTGCATACACTCCACAACTTAATGGTGTTGTTGACATGAAGAATAGGACCCTTGAGGAGAGGGCTAGCTGCATGATTCATGCTTGTTTTCCTTGTCCATAATTTTTGGCAGAAGTTATTAGTTCTACAACAAACATTCAAAATTGGGTTCCCCATAAAGATTTGAAGGGTATGACTCCTTTTCAAGCCTAGTGTGGTAGAAAACTAGTTGTGAGACACTTTAGAGTTTTTGGTTGTCCAACCTGGGCATGTATACCTCTAAAGAAGTGCAAGGCATTGGAACCTCAAAGTAGGACTTGCATGTTTGTTGGATATCCTGAAGGTGTTAAGGCATATAGACTTTTGGATCGAGAGACATATGATCTATTCCTTGAGAGGAGTTTTCACTTTAAGTAAAGCTCTCCTAGCTTGGCCTCTAATCCTCCTCTTCCTTCCTCCATACTGGAAAGTGATGATAGTGACTCAAATGGTGATTCTCCCTCAACTTCGACTTGTAGGATCATACCTTCATAGGGTCAACTTGTAGTTGAGAAGCCAATTTTTCCTTCATCTCCTACTAGACCTCCTTGGGTTTGATATACTCTTGAGTCAGTAGGTTCTCTTGTTGGGGATCCTTCAAATACTCGAAGGACTCAGTCACAACATTAGGGTTTTCGCATGCTTATATTGCTAGTGCTTCAGATCCAGAATCCTTTAAGGAGGATTTAGGAATTCCTAAATGGGTTTCCCCAATGGAGGAAGAGTATATTTCTTTGATGAGGAACCACACATGGGGTTTAGTTCCACTCCCTAAGGGGAGAAAGATGGTTCAGTGTAAGTGGATCTATTGGATGAAATATGCAATGGATGGAGGTTTGGATAAATACATGGCTCAGCTTGTAGCCAAAGGTTTCTCACAAGTTCTAGGTTTTAATTATATAGAGACCTTTGCACTCATTGCTAAGATTAACTCCATTCGCTTGAAACTTATATTGTTGCAACTCATGGTTGGGTTGTACATTAGATGGAAGTGAAGAATGCATTTCTTCATGGAGATATTTATGAGGATATTTACATGGAGCAGCCATAGGGATTCATATAGGATTCTTCTTTGGTTTTTAGATTAAGGAATTTTATCTATGGCCTCAAATAGTTAATTAGGGATTGGTATGCTAAGATGGATCCCTTTCTTCTGTCAGTAGAATTCACCAAGTGTCATTTATATTTAAATTTCTACATATTGTGATAGGATGATTCTCATTTTCTACTTGTGCTCTATGTTGATGACTTGATCATTACACAGAGTACCTCATCCATCATTAGCAGTGTGAAATATACTTTGTAGGATAGATTCTCTATGACTAACTTGGGCCTTTTGCATTACTTTCTCAAGATTGAGATCACTCGGTCAGCTTCTAGGATCTCTCTTTCTCAACCCAAGTATGCTCTTGATCTTCTATCTCAGTTTCACATGGCTAATTGTAAGCCTACTCAGACTCTCTTTCTTTCAAGATTCAAGCTTGAGGCTAATTTTTCTACTACACTTGTTGATGCCACTTTGTATCATCAACTTATTGGGAGACTCATCTACTTGAGTCACACAATAATATCTCCTTTGGATTTGGCATGGTTTCATGCTTCATGAAGGAACCATATGAGCTTCATTGGAAAGTAGCTAAATGCATCTTGCATTACATATAGGGTACACATCATCATTGGATTCACTATGCAGCAGCTACAAGACTTACCTTGGTGGGATATACAAATTCTAATTGGGCTGGCAATCTTGATGATCGTAAGTCCACTTATGGCTACAACTTTCATCTTGGTTTTGGCCCCATTTTTTGGAAGAGTAAGAAGCAACCTGATATTGCTCTTTCTTCAACTAAGGATGAGTATCAAGGGTTTGTTAATGCTACTACTAAGGCTATTTGGCTTCAAAATATTCTCACTAAGTTTGGCTTCACTATTCCATGCCCTATAGTCATTCATTGTGACAACTAGAGTGTCATCCGGATCTTGAAGAATTTGATTCAACATCAAAGGACCAAACACATCGAGATTCATATGCACTACATTTGGGAGTTGATACATGAGCAGGTCATTGATTTGTAGTATTGTCCTATAGCACAACAGGTTGTAGATATCTTCATTAAATCCTTCATTGAGAGTATATATCATCATTTGTGAGTACTCTTGGGGTGCGGGATGTTTCATCTGAGGAGGTCACTTGAATTCTTCAATATCTCTTTTGGGAGGCTTTTTCCTCACTTGAGGTTTTTCCCTTCTCATCTTTTGATTGTAGTTTTTGTTTTGTTTTATCTCCCTTTCAGGGGGATTTTTTTCCTATGTGGCTTTCTCCTTTTCTTTGCTTTATGAGATATTGCATTTCGTTTGTACATGGGTACCTAACATGGCCTACATGTCGGGACCCATCTTGCATTGTTTTCTTGTGTGTACATTCTCCCTAATTTGCACTTAATGGGGGGCGTTGGTGTAATTAAAAGTGTTGCACCTTGTCCTACGTCATGATTACACCTTAGTTAAATTTACTTAGGGACCACATAAGAGGTAGTTGGATAATTTCCACTTTTGGTGGACTTATCATGTTATTACTTTATTGCATCAACCTTTCATGGTCACATCATGTGATTACCTTTCCACCTTTTGTGGGTGATCTACCATTTGTGGTGATTATCACATTATCAGTTTTCCACTTTAGGTGGAGTGATAGCTTTTCACAGTTGTCTCATATCATAAGATTATGACACTTTTCATAATATTATTCCCTTCTATGTACTCACCTTGGCTATATAACCAAGGGGTCTCCTATGTACTTTAGCACATCACATTCTATTTGTATCATTGTCAGAATACAATTTATTCTTGTCATATTGTTTTTATCTCTCTTATGCTTGTGCTTCCTATTAGGCCTCCAGCTCTTGATTAGCTACCTTCATAGCCAGTTCTTACATGCTGAAACTAATAATTCGATGAATAACTAGAGCTAACTACCAATTACCACCATACAACCACCTCTCAGTCAACATCAAAACCACTACATTTGAATTGGATTCACAAAGGACCCTTGTTTGGTTCAACATGATAATTTCCGCCCTCCTTGCATATAGAACTTTTCAAATAGTGGCCATGATTGCGAAAATGAATAATGAGGTCATTTTCCCTTCCTCTGATATGGATAGATAGTATGAGTGAAATATGGTGGTGATGTTTTTATTTTTCTCATATATAGAAAATTATAAATGAAAAATAATAATAATAAAATATCATGGCTATTAATATTTCTATATGTTAACTTTGTGTAGACATGAAAAATTAACATCATGCATTTAATTAAGTCCATTTATCAAGTAAACCAAGTTCACATTCATCCGCTCATTAAATTAATCAAGTTCTTTAAATCCATTCATTAGGAAAATCAAGTTCATTTAATTCAAACTCTAAAGATTATCAACTTAAATTGAAAAATTAACTTTATTTACTTTAAGCCTATCATTCGCTCTTTGATTAAATAAATCAAGACTTTATTTAATTAAGTCTCAAAATTCAAATTTCTCCCTCTTGATTTAAATAAATCAAAATATTCAAGTCAAATGAGTCAAATCATCTTAAATATCATCTAATCTAATCTAATCTTCATTAAACTAACCTAACCACCCATCACATCCTCTAGCTTTTCCCACTTGCACCAATAAATCATTTTAATTCATTTATAAAATCATCATTTTCTCTCAACAGAGCACCTTTTTGAGAATATTCTCCAAGTTTGAATATGAGGGCAAGTTGACTTGTCCCTTCCAACATTGCAATAACTTCTCTCTTAAATGTCCCCCTCTCAACATTTAATTCACAAATTCAAATTTGAATCTCCCCCTCTTTGGTAAATTGGCCAAAACTTGCACATTCCTCAACCTATCACAAGTTGACAAGTGGCCTCTTCTCATTGGTCGATCTTTAGTCCCACATCCTCCATGTTTGGCCTTCTTCTATCATTGTATACTACAAATAGAGATCATCTCCATTGATTTAATCCTCCAAAATCATAGGAAACTTGATACACATTCATCTTGCACTTAGTTATCTTCTTGCATCCTTTTATCAATAGGATCTTATCAAGGGTTGGAAAAGGGCTTCTTTCCACAGAAGCACCAATCCACTATGGGATAGGGTTTGGTCATGTTTTTATGTGTTTACATTTAATTATCTTTGTCCTATTGAGCTTGCATATTTTAGCATAGTCAATTGTTTCATAGGAATCTTAGATTTTATTATTTTGAATTGACTAATGGTTAACTATGGTCATTGCTTAAAAAAAAAAGATTTAAGGTTCACATATTGGCGCCCACCATGTTGTTAGTTTTCTTTTTTCTTTTTCTCACTTCTCTTCTTTCTATATATTTGTGATTTGCATCATGTGAGAAGGTTTGCAGGGAAGGTATGTTTTGAGTATAGGTTATTTGCAAAGGCCAATGCATTGTCAAAGGGGCTGACTTTTTCAAATAGAATGCTCACTTTAAAGCACTCAATCTGGTGCCTAATCTAATTGGTTTACTCCTTTGCTTTTATTGATGTTACTATTAGTCACCATGATTTCATTGGCTTATTTCAATTGATCAAAAGATATAGCTTTAATTTGTGTCTATCAGATGAAGACAATATGGATTTAATAATCCCATTGACTGCAATTTCTTTTATGGTTGATCATTATTTATATTACATGTTTGTCTAGTGTATCAAGGAGGCACCACTTCTAATGATGTATCATCATTTAATCCTTCGTCTTACAAGCTTGAAATAGCACGACCTTGTAGCATAATGCTTCAATTGCATTTCATAGATTAAAGGCATTCAATTTTGTTAAGCAAATTCCTCATGGGTAGGTAGCGAATCTAATCAATCTCTCTTCTCAGCCGCAACTATCTATTCGTATCATTTGAGCCTCCTTTCCACTTCAACTGCATGGTTATCATTAAATTTTCATTATTGAAAGATAACACTTCTTCCTATGTTCCTTGCTTCTCACTGTTTTAGACTCATAACACTTTATCTGTGGCATATCAGAAATATTTTATTGAATGTTGATGAATAATCTCCCAGTTGTAAAAAGTGGATACTAATTCAGATTTTTTTTTTTACTAAATACCAATGAAGTATTTTGCTCAATTCATTTTCCAACAAGAATAAAAATGCAGTGATTTATTTTTCTATATTTTGCGCTATTAATAACTCTTTGCAGGTCAAAGGCACTGACAACTCCTGCACCATTACTTGAGAGTTCTCTACTTGCTATTTTGTAAGTCTCATTCGCACTAACAATCTTACCCACAAGACTAGTGCGTCTCAGAACTTCAAACATGATCATTTTTTTGCATCAAATGATAATAATGTTTTCTTTCATTAACTGTGTATTTTTACTTTCACTAATTGTTTGTGAACTCTCAAGTATTCAATTCAGAACGCCTCTTGCATAAGTTGTATGAACATATATATCTACAAATTTTATATCATGTTAAGAGGGAGCATGAATGTGACTACTTACAAGTTCAACCTATCACATCATTACAACACCTAAATGTCAGCATTCACTAAGTGTCCAATGTAGATCATGATTTGTAAATGCACAGGCTGCGGTGTAGAAAGTATTCAACGCTGGCCAAGACACCTACTATGCAACATTGATTGGAGAAGTAAAAGGTCAATAGAAGTGAAAGATCCTAAAACTTTAAAGGCTGAGCAAAGATAGTAATAGGATACATTTAAAAGGAATCTTGTTTTTCAAACACCGAGGAAATAAGGTTCTATTTTTTCTTTATCACTTATAATTCTTTTTGAGCTTTATCTCACATTAATTGCTTGTGTTCACTAGTCTATAAGAAATGGAAAATACCATGTCTGCAAAGTGCAGTTGTTATTGTTTATTAGAAGCTTTAGGAACAATGTTATCTTAGTGTTATGGCCACTAACTAAACCAGATTTCTTCCCTAAATAACTAGATGTTTACAAAAAAATTTGACTGACAATAGGTAGGTCACACAAAGTACAACTACCAAAGTTAAGCTCATATCTGATAACATCTTCTTATGGTTAGATTGAACCTCTTCCCCAATCATCTTGTTCAGAGTAGGTCACTATTCTCCTTACTAAACTATTCATGGAACTATTATCATCATGCTTGAGATGAAGCCAAATGAATGATGGCTGATAAATGATTCTTTTCTTCAGCCTTAAGAGAGTCTTGAAATGGGCATTAACGTGTTTTTTTAAGCATTTTGTCAAAATGCTCGTAGGCTCTTTCTTTGCTCCCATTCGATGGCTGAGGGGATGTTAGTCAAAGAACCTTAGGTGTTGGCTTTTCACCTGCCATTCACATTAGCTTGAAAGCTTCTAAACACATTTATTCACTATTTTTTTAAATGGATAATGTTTCCTACTTTAAGCAGTATAGAAAGTCATATTACTATCATAACTGAACTAATGATGATTGTGGAATAGAGTAGATACTGCCAGATAGATATTGAAAGACACCACTCTATCTTGTGAGATCCACACGGTAAAAGAAAAATCTAGTGTAACTTAAAATTGTGACATTGCTAGGAGGTGATTGCTATAGAAGACTTCTTTGACCATCATTTGTGTGTGGTTCTTTCAGCCTAACAGTACTAGCTGGTTCAAACAACCATACCAGTGCCATCTAGCCCCACCTAGAATTTCATCTAGTAGCCTGATAACATCACTATCTGGTTCGCGTAACATCACTTCGCTTCTTCTAAATGACCCTTCAAATGTCAAAACCAAAGCTCTATTTTTCCTAAAAGTGCTACTCCTGGAATTTGATTGACATCTGTGCTAAATTATTGCATTGAACCTAAAGTTAGGTGTCAAGCACTATTACTGATGAGATCACTAGCTCTTGCATAGACACATCCATGGGAGTTCAATTTCTAGAGGAATCCGACAGAGCTGGTGTTGTTTCTCTTTTTATTGTGAATGCATTGATGAAATAGATTTCTCATACGTGATTATTAGTCGAGTTAGTTGTTTTATCTGTCTTCTATATTTGATTAAGATTGATGAACCACCTTTGATTTTTGGACTTTTCTATACTTCTACATGATTCGTTGTAATTATTATTGATGGAATAGCTTGTTGATTACTATTGATTATATCACACCTCTTCCTGGGAGATAAGATAGCATACATGCATGGAATGGTAGCAGCTAAAGAGGTAGATTGACAATGACTTTGATTGCAACACAAGTCAGCCTGAAATATAATGCCAATAGACTTTGGAAATAAAGTCTTCATAAGCCAATAAAGGCCAGACAAACCATCAGCTAGTATCAATGTCAATGTGACTGTGCTAACAGAGGTTGGGAGGATGCTGGCCAAATATCCCGTAATTATTGCATTCTGATTAAAAAACTATAGAATTTCGTTTTTCACCCATTAATTGCATTACCTTGAAAGTTTCTAGCACTAGTATTCATCATTGTTTCATGCATGGGATGATGTAGGATAGTCAATGGTAATGTGAATGAATTGAATTTTGAATATGATCATTTTTAGCAGAAAGCGGAATTTTTATTGATGTAGGTATGCTTTGAAGCCTGGGAAAGGTAGTATTCTTATTAATGCTTCATTCATTAGTTTAAAAAATCATTGATCTTTTCATTTAAAATTGTTTGAGTATTTGAAACTAATGCTTAAAACAATTTTTATTAAACAAACTTGACCCTCACAATAATTGTCTTTTTTATCTTGTAGGGAAAAAAGGTAAAGGTGGACATCAAAATGAAGCATTGGAATCAAGCAAACACAAATAAAAGATTGGAGTTGGACAATTGAACTGTAACTTGAATGAAAAGCATTTCTTAGTGCTTATTAGAGCCTAAAGCTACCTTTTACTGCTTTAATTTTTTATTTTAAGCCAACTAGATCATTGTATTTTTTTCAAAGTTGGATTAAAATTGAACTTAAAAACTCACTAGTTTTCATTTTGGGCGCTAAAATTGAACAATCAATCTCACATATCATTTTGGTGCTTTAAAACGAATCAAAATCATTGCTTTGTGGATTTAAAACAAAGATATGCAACTTTGTTTTCATGATGGCTTACTTAAACTAATATTATTGAAATGGATGTATGCACTTCTCTCGCACTTCACAACGATCTTAAGAATGAAAAGGCCTTTTTGATAATCTTAGGTTGAGATAAAGTGATCACCTCCACACTTCAATTTGGATTTAAAAATTGAACAAAATAATGTGTGAGTGTGAATAAATTTATTGCATGTTCTCCCTTTGTTTCTAAATAAGGGTTGATCGAACTATGAATAAGTTAATTTTCTTTTTTTATCTTAGAGGGCATGCCTTGAGGAAAAGGTACTCACCCAAGGGAATGACTTAACTGGTAACACTCTGAACCTAAGAGTATTTACAGCCAGGATATAAATGTGGGTATGTGAATAAATGCCAATATCACATGGTTGACTCCAACGAGATGGATCTAAAAAGAGACTCTTGATGTAAGGGTTAATCTCCACGAACAGAAAGTTCGAACTAAAACCTTGTTTGTAGTAACCAACCAGTCCATCCAATTATTTTATCAAAGTGGTGCATTGGAACTTAGATTCCAAGAAGTTACTTGCCATGTTCGATCTTGGTTAAAATATAGAGGTTAAGACTTCATTCTTAACATATCTTTATACTTTTTCCTCGGTTGCATGTAAAATCATCTCTTCTACTATGAAGGGCATGAGGCAATCCTACCAAGAAAAATGTACCACTTGAGCTAGGATGTAATATTGCTTGTGAGTCAGTTTGAAAACATAGTGCTTTGATAAAAAAAACATTGGAAAACCAACATTCAAGATGAGCATAAAATTTCAAACCCTTTAGGAGAAGCAAATATCCTTCAATGAATTTGCATGCCCTTGCTTTCCCTTGGGATTCATGTCCTTAGAGGTTTCTGGGCATTTGGATTTCATCTCAATTATCTCCTACTAAGGTCAACATTAGGAAACCTTTGCCTTGATTTCCTTGATTTCCGCATAATGCATTTTGTGGGGTGAAAGAAAATTAGGACATTGGACATCTAGATTCAAAATCTAATCAAGAGTGTGTTTGTGCTAAAAATAATCCATCAAGCAAAGATTAAATCAATTAGACCCCACATATGTGTTTGACATCTTTTGGTCATATGGTTTTCATGCAAACATTGATCTTTTGATTTTGAATTACTTTTAGAGAAAGGCATGTTCTTCACTATCTTGGCTCAGAAACAAGTCCTTCCTAGGTTCATTTAGGATCAAATAAAACATTTCACCCATCACAAATATTTATCAAAATCCATCCCACCAAACAACTTTAGAGCTTTGGAAACATAATTCTAGACTTGGGTAAATCATCAAAATAAAAATCACCTTATTTACTTAGGAGTATGGGAATGCATCCTTTCTCATACCTCTAGTTAAATTAGCACCCCTTTGAAAAATTTAATCCTAAGATCACATGCAACATCCTAGGGTTTACAAGTTCATTATCCAATCAAATCAATCAAAATCAAACCCTAAGTCTAGCATTGATCTAAAGTCCCTAAATGTTCAACACTCATATCATTTACACCTTTCATTCTTCATCTCATCATTGATCCTAAACACCTTAGAGGTCACTTTTACAACAAGGTCAAAACACAAGATGAACATGGAATATAAAGTTGATCCATACATCACGAGTAAACCAAATCAACCAAACTATCAAAGCCTTACAATGCCAATCGATTATCAATAGTCAAATTTATACAATCCATCCAAGGGATCACTATCTCCTACAAACCTCAATGATACAAAAATTTTGAGTATGCCCGTTGAAAAGTTTGGAACACCTTTCTTGATGGTGGGTTTAAATCCAAGGTCAAACCTACAAATCTATCAACTGAACACTCAATGCATGAGTCTTCCATAAAACAACATCATCCCACCAAATCCATACATGCCAAATGTGAATGTACCAAGTACAATTTTACCAAACATGAACATTTTGAATCCAAACTTAAAAAAAATTTGGATAGATATTTTTTTGAATCACACAAATGTTTTTGAAAAGGAAAAAATAGGTTTTACAGCGACCTGAAACCACAAAGTTAAAACAAAAAAAGATAGAGCAAAACAAGTCCAAACAAACAGACAACTGTCCCAAAAAGGAAATGACAGCACAAAGAGACAATAGGGTCCAAAAAAAGGACCGCCAAAAAGCTAGAAACAAACACCGCCGCACTACTCCAAGGTGTTCATCAACTCCTCAGCCTCCTTTTCAACATCCTTCATATCATGTAACCCCTGCTTGAGGATTTGAACCATATGTGAAGAAGTCAGGGTCTTCCTCTTTGTATTAGCCCAGGTGTGAGTCAAAATCCCTTCAATAGTAGATTTACTGTAACCGCTGTCCACATCCAAATCCACGACTAGTGAGCCCTTTTAATTTTTTTTGAGCATTTCCACCATAGCATTGATGATAATGGCATTATGCCTGGCAATTTTGTGATTATTCGGCATAGTGGCCCTAATATTTTGGCCTATCTTGGACACATGGCACTTGAGCCTAGTCAATCTTTCCTCCTACGAATGTTGTCTTTTCATTGGTAAGGGGGTTTCCTGTCCCTCATTCTCATTACGACTCCAGCTAATCTTCTGCTCCAAATCCTTGACTCTATTACTAAGATCTCTATTACGACCTTTCAAATCACAGACTTCCATCTGGGTCCACTTGAGAATAGTGAAAAGGCCATCCGTACTTTTTTTTCCACACTCACAATGTCCTCAGGCTTGAGCTTATTCAGGGTAGAATTAATTTCATCCTGATTAGGGGAATCATTAGGGGCATTCACAAATCTTCCAGACACAGGGGCACTAGGGGCCGACTCTTTACTGACCATAGGTTTATCAGAAAGAATTTCCATAGAATTCCCAGAGTACAAGACTAATTTCGTAATTGAGGTACCTTTAAAACCAGAGACCAAACCTGGGGTAGGGCAGCCAGGAGACGGCTGGGGATTAAGACAGGGCGGCGAGGCAAAACTCGGGATAGGGCAATCATGCAAAGGCTATAGATTAGGACATGAAGGCGAAGCAAAATCCATAAGGGAATTCTGACAAGACAGGGACTAGGGAGCAATGGTATTAGGACCAATAGGGGCACAAGTAGGAGGGGCCAGGGGGTCATTCTCCCTGCTACTTTCAATATCTTCATCATCCAAATCCCCAATATCAACAATTTTAGGCAAAGTAGGTAAATTTTGATAATGCTCAAAGATGAGCTGATAAGACCAGGGTGAATAATAAAAGTCCTTCTAGGGTTTCTTTCAACTTCATCAAGGAAATTCTTCAGAGAAGAGAATAAGTAAAAAGGAAAAGAGATACGAACCTTGTGATGGAAATGGTTCAGAATGGAAAAGTGATAACCATACGCCCTGGTGAAGTTCCCTTCAACCGTGATATACTCCATAATTACTCTTAAAACTTTCCTCCAGATTGATTTAATGGACTCCACATCAAAGTAACTATTGGCAACCTTAACCAACTTAGCCTTCTCCTTGTCTTTTTTAGGAAATCTTATGACCACTTCATAAGAGAACCGATGGTCCTGATAAAATTTCACACCCTCAGTCGAAAGACCAGTAATCTCACCAATTATTTTCTCATTCAGCTTAACATTCCTACCAAACAACACAATCTCACGATTTTTACAATTTTTGGCAAAATAGTCCAGCATACTCTCGTCAGTACCATGGAGCTTTTCCAAAAACAGGACTAAACCTCCCTTTTCAATTCTTTCCCAGGCTTTAGCATTCTGTGTATGCTCTTGAAAGCTGCTTGACTCCACATGTTTTCTCTCTCCCCCCATCTTCAAAGCTTTGTTCTACCACACCCTACAGTTGCTCTGGGTCCCGTTTAAGCATATTTTATCAAACACCCAGAAAGCATGCCGAAGACTCTTCTTGAAAAAGAAAATGATGTTGGTCTCATCAAATCTAATGAAATCGACGTACCTAATCTTTATCCACTTCATCATGATGAACACAAACTTCTCTTCCATGCATTGAATCATAATAAATTAGCACTTTCACCTCATAATGGAGGTAGTCATTCTTCCTCCACGTGTTTTCCCCGCCCTTCTTAACCCCTTCATTGGCGAAGTAATCAGCCACCTTATTGGCTTCTCTATAGGCATGGGACACTTTCACTTTATCAAATTTACTTAATAAGATTATTGTATCTTCGATCCACTTTTTAATGGTCCACAAGGGAGGGGTAAGCCCAAGAATGCAATTTATTATATTCATTGAATCACCCTCCAACCAAAGACATTTCGTGTTCATCTTGAAAGCTAAGTTAACCGCATGATAAGCCCCTACAACTTCTGCAACATGATTAGTTTGGGTGCCGATGTCCATAGCAAAAGCCGCAATAAAAGCCCCTGAGTTGTCCATTAAAACACACCCACTGCCAGCTTTCCCAGGGTTGCCTTTAGCTGCACCATCAAAATTGGCTTTCAACCAACCCAAAGGCGGCAAAGACCAACTAGCATTCTCCCTTCCACAAACATCAGGTGTGGGGACATTTAACGCTGCTAATTTTGAATTCCACTTTTCAGCTGTAGCAATATCGAAAGGAGACCAATTAGCTTTATCAACCATTTTTCTTGGGATTAAAGATAAATTTTCCTTTATTGCCCTTACAATTTTTTCATGCAAGTCCCCCTCCAACTTCTCTTTTTCCCTAAACACTCTATTGTTCCTTTCCTTCCAAATATTCCATGACACAAAAGGTAGAACAAAAGACCAGAGCTTTTGCACAAAAGGATTTTTTGTAGGAGCTTTCCATTGCAAGAAAAAGTCTTTGACAGAGGTAGGGGAAACCCAAACCACATCAAGAAGCGCAAAAATTTTACCCCAGATGTGCGAAAAAAAAGAGCAATGAAGAAAAAGATGATTAACAGTCTCAACATCATTCCTGCACATGTAGCACATGTTAGGTAATTGAATTCCTCTTTTTCAAAGATTATCCAAAGTGAGAATCTTATTCTATAGCATTATCCAATAGAAAATATTGATTTTAGGAATCAGGTGATTAATCCAAGCCTTAGCCTAGAAGGGCGGAGGCTCCATTGGACAAACCAGCATAGAAGTAGTAGAAGAAACTAAAAAAATGCCAGATGGATTGTCTAACCAAACATCAAGATCATCCACCTGGTGTTGAGCTAGTCTTAGGGCCCTGAAGGCCGACTGAACAGGGCTAAGATCTTGACTGATGGTCTTCAAATCAACCCAACCCCCATTCCTCCAGTAATCTTTAACCAAGACCCTGAATTCCCTTTTACAATCGTTCATCCATTTACTGAATTTCTCATTTCTGATTAAAGGATCTTTAAAAAGCCACCTGTCTTCCCAAAACCTAACATAATTTCCTTTTCCAACCAGCCAACCAGTTCCCATTTCTAGCAACTTTCTACCTCTGCTCATATCATTCCAACAAACAGACCCATGAGGTAAAAAAGAAGAATTTATAACCTCATTAAGAGACTCACAGTTGCTAAAATATTTGGCTTTTAAGGTATCTCGCCATTCCCCTCTTAAAGTAATGAATCACACAAATGTTGTTCAAAGTCAAAAAATGATGATAACAACTCTATGTATTGATTCAAGTCAAGGTAACACCATGCAAAACCAAAGTTACCTAAATCAAGGAAATGTGATTCCCAACCACAACAATGTTCAATTTCAATCTATCATACCATATCAAAAAATTGTCCAAAATCATTTTTTGCATGATCCCATGCAAACACGACAAGTGTACATCCCAAATCTACTTGAAGAAAGGCCAAATCAAGGGATTCAAATTCAAAATCAAGATCAAATTTCACTAGAACAACTTGCTTCACATGCCACACTAATTGAATTATTGAGCCTAGAGATATATTCACTCCAAAATCAATACGCTCTTCCTTTGGTTGAACCATGTCGTCAAAGCATTGAGTTGTATACACAACCACATCAAGAACAATATCTCCAATGTCAAGAGGCTAGAAATCAAGATTGACCACATCAACAAATGCAAGCCCCACATCTTTAAGACCAATCACCACATCTCCAAAATCAATCACAACAAGGTCAATTTAAGGCACAAATATCACAAGGTAACAAAAAAAATACACACCACTTGGGAGACCAATTGAACTAGTCCTGCAATAGTTGGTACAAGAAAATCTTATCAAAATCCCCGTTTATATGAACTATCAAGAACCAAACATAAAAATTGGAGGGTATAACAAGAAGCACCTTTTTGATTATCATAGAATAAAGGGACATAGAACATCATACTATATTCAACTCAAAAAACTCATCCAAGACTTGATTGATCAAAAGATAATCACTATTAGGGACAATGATAGCATTGGAAATCTCTCCACCACAAATTTTGAGAACAAGGATCAAGATCAATCCACCACTTAGCACCTTGAAGTTTTTTCTACTTCATCCAATAATCAAATCAGCATATGCTAGGAGTCACTTTTCAATCATGATCAAAATCCACCATCAATACCCAACAATGATCCAATTCAAGAAATATCAACATCACTTGACTCTATGGTTGAATAAATTCACAATCTCTCCACCACAATTGTTGAAAACAATGTTCAAGATCTTTCAATTAAGTGCACATTGAAGATGTTTCTACCCCATCTGATGATCAACTCACCATACATCAAGAGCCACTTTTTAGTGATCTATTTCAACGAGTGTTAGAATTATTTGATTATGTTGACATAATGCATGATCCATTGACCAATGATCATATTGAAAATGTCTCTACATCATCTAATGAGTTAGAGGACATATTTCAAAATTTTATTCCAAAGCATGATCAAAATCTTTCACCAAAGTCTAGCAATGGTTCTTTCCAAGACATGTTGACATCCTTTGACCTCATGGTTACAGATACTGAAGGAACCCTGAACTCAACACTTGAGGAAATTGAACCACTTACCATGTCTAATGAAAAAATCCAAGAACCCTTTGTAACCAATCCATTCTTTGAAACTGAGCCATGTCATGAACTTGATCCAAAGCATGTCAAAAGCAACCCTAAAATCATTCAAGATCAAGAATTTGTATCTTCAAGATACTACAATAATCTTATTGATACTCTCTTATCTATGCAAGAAGATCATATCCATGTAGCACATAGTCCTCCATCTACCCATGAGATGGTTTCTATGGATGGACATGTAGATGATCTTTAGCTAGAACAAGATTTTGTTACACAAAAAAAGTAGATTATTAAGTCCTACAGTCAAAAAGAGTTGTCAAAATTAGGATTAGATATATCCAAAATCCAAACTAAAGACACCATGTATAAAGATATCCAACATTATCCACTTAAGGAAGTAGGTGGGATATAACAAGATATTTTAGAGTTAACAGAGCAACAAATTGAAATAACATCATCTATAGTGGTCATTTATTAGAGAATGCATTCTAAACAGGAACCCTCAGAACAAGCATAATCAAGGAACGAAGGTGCCACTAGCACTATACTGGGGGAAACTTTATCTAGTTCAAGCATCAACATAGGGAACACGAAAAATCCTTAAGGTGAAATTGATGTCAATACTACCAACCACATGATGAATCTTCATCCACCCATCACCCCATCCACGAATTGGGACCAACATCAAATGAAGGATGTGAATCAAAGCACAAAGAAAATTCTGAAAGAAGAAGAAGTTGAGAAGCATGAAGGAAAAATCAAATACAAATGGATACCAAAGAATACAAAGAAAGATTATCCCTATCAAACTCCATCAGTCAAAGAAACTATGGGGCAAACCAAAAAAGGGAAAAGTATCCATCAAAGATGTCCACAAAAGAAAAAGTAGGCTTTTCAAGTGATGTACAAAGTGTATCAAACAGTTGGTCCCAATTCCACACACACTTCCATATCCACCCATTATTTCTCATCTTTCCAAGTTTGGAGAGTCAAAGATTCCAAACTATCAACCAATCCATCTCCTATCCCTAAACACACTCCATCCACACCCCCATGCATAATATCCAATTCTCACATTGACCATGTGTTTGCAATTACCCTTCATCATAAGGATTCAGGAGGCATTCTATCGCGATGTGTGCACATAGACAAAGTTAACTTTGGTATTGACAAAGAAGATCAAGAATCTCAAAAGTTTTATTCAAGTGCACGTATCTTAGCAAAGCAGCTTCTTCAAGCAGGATATCAATGGCACATTATGACATGGGCCTCTACATCAACAACATCTTGTGATTCAGCATGAGTTTAAAATCTTTTGAAAAAATAAAAAAAGTAAAATAGCGAAAAAATCCAAAAAAATTAGAAAAAGGATTGAAAATAGTAAAGAGAAAAATCATCCTATAGTTAAAATCGCATGGGTGACGCTTTGGGAAAGAACATGATGAAAAAATGGCAAACAGGCATCATGTGTGGAATCAAGCATCTATGTGTGTCAGTTCAAATGAAAGCATCTCATTCCATCCATAATAAATCCAACACTCCATCCATATCATCCATAATAAATCCATTCATCCATAAACGATTGATCCAATCCATTTTCATCCATTTGCATCCATCATCCAAGTTATCTTGATCTTGATGAAAGTTTGGGGCACACTTTACACTTGCTTATGGTAACATCTTTACATGGGTCATTTTCATTGATCCTATCATATCCAATGTTATCTAAGCCATAAAGCATTATTTGATGAGCATTCTTTATCTGAAAAACTTATCTTATCCATCCATCCATACACTTATCCAAGAATCCACCCATGGCATTCCATACATTGCTAGACACTAGGGGTAGATATTTACATCTTGCTTCGGGAATAAATCTTGATCTATATCCTTCAACTTATGTGGTGATCTGAACATTGAAAAAAATTTCAAACCAAATTGGTCAAAGCATTTTTTATCCAAAATCCAAATCACTAGCCCATGGCATATTTTGATGAGAAAATGTTCCTTATCAAGCTTCATCTTTCATCGAACATCAATCCAAGCAATCACTATTACTCACATCTAATCTACACATCAATGTCACATCAAATTATCCAAACATCTTTTGTTCCAAACCAAGCTTCAACAATCCTAATCAATCAAGTCTGATCAATCCATAATCTTGGGATATCCTTCCTGATCATTGTGTTTCTTAACACTATCCTTGCATTGTTGTGCATCCTCAACAATGTTATCATCATCAATCCTGATCAATCAATCCTTGCATTGTTGTTTATCCTCGACAATTTTATCATCATCAATCCCATCAACATCTCAATCTTTGTGTTGTTTAACACTCTCCTTGCATTGTTGTGCATCCTCAACAATGTTATCATCATCAATCCTGATCAATTATTCCTTGTATTGTTTTGTATCCTCGACAATGTTATCATCATCAATCCCATCAACATATCAATCCTTGTGTTGCTTAACACTATCCTTACATTATTGTATATCCTCAACAATGTTATCATCATCAATCCATCAATTTGATCAATCAACCTTAGCTTGGTTTTTAAAAGAATCCCAAAATAGAGCACTAATAGCACCAGACACATCCATATCCAAATTTTAAAATTCATGCAAAAGTCCAAAAACATTAGAAAATCATTCAAAAATCCAAGAACATCAAAAAATCCAAAAATATTCAAAACATATCAAAATCCAAAAACAAGTCAAAAACAAAAAATATCAAAAACATGGCATTCAAACTACATTGTCTTTGAGCTTGAACATAGTCAAGGATAATCTGTGATCAACCCCTGAGACATCAAAATCACAAAAAAAATCAAAAAACTAAAAAATCAAAAAAATCCAAAAATCGCAGCAAAATCAACAAACATTCATAAAATCTTAGAAAAAATCAAAACATTTGGGAATCTCAAAAAATTCCAACTACATCATCTCTGAGCTTAAACATAGTCAGGGATAATCTGTGATCAGCCCCTGAGACATCAAAATCACAAAAAAAATAAAAAAACTCAAAAATCCAAAAACATCCAAAATTCGCAGCAAAATCAACAAACATTCATAAAATCTCAGAAAAAATCAAAACATTTGGGAATCTCAAAAAATACCAAAAACAGCCTCAAAACATTGCAAAATATTAAAAAAAAAAATCCAAATATTTGAAAAAATCCATCTATCTTATCTCGCTTTCACTTGCAATAACACCATCAATAATAAACTAATCATCATCCTCAACCTTTGGTGAAACAGTTAGAAACAAGTCTAGCAAGTTAAAAGTAAAACTCTAAAACATCAAGTCTCAGGTTTAAGTTATTATGTAAACAAGTTGGTCAATTCTTTGTGTCAATTTTCCATCATCCAATCAGTCCCATATCAATCATCTGATAACATCATGTCTTAGGATGTATCCTTCCTACAAGGGGCATTATTTATTAGAAATAACACATTGGATAAATGAAATGACATGTCGCCATCCACTAACATGTCCTAGGATGCATCCTTCCTACAATGGGCATTATCTTTTGGAAATAGTTTCAGTTCCTATCCTTAAAAACACATTTCCCTTTTGGTTAACAGTATTGAAGAACATCAACTTGTTTGTCTGCATCATCTTTGTCTTTTTACTTATCTTATTATGCTCATTCCAAGGACTTCTCAATGATATCCAAATAGAGGATTTAGAGAAATAGGATTGGGGCAATGATCATTACCTTTTGTCTGTTGTGCTTGTTGGATGTTCTTGTAAAATAACTTGGAAAATACTTGCTTTGTTAGATATGTATAGAGGATGTTTTGGACAACTTGTTGACTATTGCATTGATTGATTACACCTTTCTGTGTTTGGGTTTGAGATGTTTGAAACTTCTAAAATGCATCCTAGCAAGGTTTCATTATGTCAGGTGTGAACAAGAATACTCCTATCTATTTTTCAATTCAAAGTCCATTGCACTAAGTATAATGCCATCCTTGTCCTTTATACCTTGATGCATCGTGCTTATGCGTGTTATCAAATATAAGGTAAGTGACCCTTTTAAAATCCCAATCCTTGATAAGCAAATAATCCATTTTTCATCACCATTTTTCATCATCATATCTCATAAAGTTGGCTTGTTGGATCCTCTTGTCATCATCTAATTTCTTCTTTTCCGCATTAACATCATGTCATGAATAGTTAATCATCATCACCAATTCATCCATCTTGCATCCACAAACCATCAACATTCTGCATATCATCCCACATCCATGTTCATCATCATAATATAGATTTGTTATTTTGAGCATCTTAAAACTATCTCATTTGCATCATCATCCATAACCATCCATTTTCAACATATTAATCACGAGATCAACCCTGAAATTGAATCTTTTCACTCAATCTCTCGAGGGGGCAATGTACTAGTGTACTTCTTTCTGTTGGGGCATCTGAAAATAAATATTTGAATTTTGATCACGGCAAGTTTATTCTTTGAACCAATGCAGTAATTACATTGCTTCAAAGAGGGGGAAAATGTAGACATGCAAAATTAGCATCATGCATTTAATTAGGTCCATTCATCAAGTAAACCAAGTTCGCATTACTCTGCTCATTAAATTAATCAAGTTCATTAAATCCATTCATTATGAAAATCATGCTCATTTAATTCAATCTCTAAAGATTATCCACTTAAATTGAATAAATTAACTTTATTTACTTTAAGCCTATCATTCCCTCTTTGATTAAATAAATCAAGACTTTATTTAATTAAGTCTCAAAATTCATATTTCTCCCTCTTGATTTAAATAAATCAAAATATTCAAGTCAAATGGGTCAAAGCATCTTAAATATCATCTAAGCTAATCCAATCCTACTTAAACTGACCTAACCACTCATCACATCCTCTAGCTTTTCCCACTTTCACCAATAAATCATTTTAATTCATTTATAAAATCATCATTTTCCCTCAACAAAGCACCTTTTTTAGAATATTCTCCAAGTTTGAATATGAGGGCAAGTTGACTTGTCCCTTCTAACATTGTAATAACTTATGTCTTACATGTCCCCCTCTCAACATTTAATTCACAAATTCAAATTTGAATCTCCCCCTCTTTGACACATTGGCCAAAACTTGCACATTCCTCAACCTATCACAAGGTGACAAGTGGCCTCTTCTCATTGGTGGATCTTTAGTCCCACATCCTCCATATTTGGCCTTCTTCTATCATTCTATCCTACAAATAGAGATCATCTCGATTGATTTAATCCTCTAGAATCATAGGTAACTTGATACACATTCATCTTGCACTTGGTTATCTTCTTGCATCTTTTTATCAATCAAGAGCTTA
Organism: Sequoia sempervirens; assembly: GCA_007258455.2. Lineage (NCBI taxonomy): Eukaryota > Viridiplantae > Streptophyta > Pinopsida > Cupressales > Cupressaceae > Sequoia > Sequoia sempervirens. Next base: position 31,159 of record VDFB02051544.1, on the reverse strand, counting down.
TCAAGGGTTGGGAAAGGGCTTCTTTCCACAGAAGCACCAATCCACTATGGGATAGGGTTTGGTCATGTTTTTATGTGCTTACATTTAATTATCCACCAATCCACTATGGGATAGGGTTTGGTCATGTTTTTATCTGCTTAAATTTAATTATCTTTGATCTATTGAGCTTGCATATTTTAGCATGGCCAATTATTTCATAGGAATCTTAGATATGATTATTTTGAATTGACTAATGGTTAACTATTGTCATGGCTTGAAAAAAAAGAAAAGATTTAAGGTTCACACTTTATAGCATGACTTAGTTATAATTTAGAGAACTTGGCTAGTTATATCTTGATGTGTGGATCTATTCTAACACAAATAGAAAATTCATAAAGATTTTAAGAAAGTAATTGTTTATGTGGAATGAATTAAACAATTATAAAAATTCAAACACTTCATCATTTCTTTTTTTATTTTATTTTATTTTATTAAAATTAATTTACCCAAAAATAAATATATATATTAAAATTAACTAAGTTTTAAAATTAAAAATACTAAATAAATTATAATGAAATTTTATTTACTTTTAAGTTTTTAATTTTAACTTTAAAATTTTAGTTTGTTAATAAATATAATAATATTTCCTTCCTTCTATGTTATCTCCATGTATATAAAATCAAATTGGACCACACAAATATATTTTTTATATTTTATTTATTATAATTTTATATTTTTTTTCAAGAAAATTATTATTTTAAATATATTGACTAATTTTATTTATTTAAAAAATATTCTATTCACAAAAAGTTATTTTATTTTACATTAAAAAAATTATTAATTTTATTTGTATTATTTATTTAAAGAATTGTTTTGTTTTAATATTTATTGAAACATTTATTATTATTTTTTATTACTTAATTTTATATTAGAATAACCATTTTTATTAATATAATTTTTTTAGTTAAAAATTATTTTATTTTGTTTATTTAAAAATTATAAATATATATTCTTTTTTTATATATCTAATAATATTTCTACAATCTTAATAAAAAATACATTTAAATATATATTCAGTAAGTTATAATTTATCAAAGCAATTTATTAATAATTTATCTATATATTTAGAACTTGGAAAGTAGGATTGCATGTATTGGGCAATATTTGAAAGGCTTGTAAGATTGGGAAAAAAACTAATAACTATGAATATAATTCAATTATAGTATATATTTAATACCCTCAATATTGAGTTTGATGGTCACAATACATTCAATCTATTATTATTATTTAAAATAATAAAATATTCTCTAAAATCTTGTTTATAAAATATGCAAGATAATTTGTTTTTATTATTTAATTATTCTCTAAAATATTTTTTTTATTAATTAAATAATTCTAATTATTTAATTAATTAATATTTTTTTGATTAATTAAATAAATTAATATTTATTTACTTACGTTAGTGATTAATCCTTTTACTGTATAATTAAATAAATTTCTATTTGTTTAATTATTTATTCAAAATTTTCTATTATAATTAAATAATTATTTCCCTTCCACTAGTAATTATTTACTAATTTGTTTTTTTGTACACTTTCTAATTAAATAATTGTTTCCAATTATTTTAATTAAAAAGTCAACTTTTCTCTCTTCTTCTATAATTAAATAATTGCTTTTATTATTTAATCATTCACTATCTCTCCTAAATTAAATGGATCTAGGAAAATTCACTTTCAACAATTCACGCTATGACAGATCAATTCGATGCCACATTCATCACATTAAGTTGGTTCAATTCACTACCACATTCATCACATTAAAAGTTTGTTTTTTTGGTGGTGAATTGTGATGGTGAATTTTCCTTGCGATGAATTTGTCATGATGGTGAATTTTTCTACTGTGAATTGTTGGCGATGAATTTTCTAACTGACGGTGAATTTTCCGATTGCATTTAATTTATTCCAACTACCTCTCTATCGGTGCCAAATCGTATCTCACATCTCAACCTTGATAAGGTTTTATTAACTTTTAATCTCCACCGTCCATCCTTAACTAAACCCTATTTTAGCCCTAACCTTATTTTCTTTCTTCTCAAAGCAATCTCATCCATTGATTTCCATCATTTAATCTTGGCCCTTCATTCAAATTTGGTTTTCTATAAAATAGACCTATCCCTTTCATTTTTATACTACTTGACTAATTACAACCACTATGTTTGATATTCTTGCATACTACAAAGTTGAGGGAAAACTAGCATCTAAAGAAAAATGGAGAAGAGCAATGAAGGAAATTCAACCATGGCATAGGAATTATGGTATTATTTCTTTGTTATTTTATGTTTCTATGTTCATTTGTGCTTCATTGTTTAATCGGGATCTTTAGAGTTTACGTTTTATGTATTTGGTAGTTTGATACCATTGATTCATTCCTTTCACCTGAATTTTATCCTTATTCTACAGTTTCCGATCATTCGCATGCTTGAAAATAAAGCATCAGGCAAGTAACAAGTGTTGAACTTAGTCAAATTTCAAGAACTAAATCATCTCACAAGTAAGCACTTTCTCTTTTTCCATGGATTAAATTTACTCTATTTACTGATATATATATTCCAAAAACATTGTTCTAAGAAATAGGAAAAGCCCTAAATTAAGAGTAGGCTTAAACAACATACACTAAGCATTGATGCTTACTGTGGGCCCCCTTAATTGCAACTTTGTTTCTCCTTCTTTTTTTATTTAACTGTGTTATGTAAGACCTTTTTGTAATATATTTCTATGATGCAACCAACCATCTTTGTTTCTCTTAAATGATCAAATCATATTTTTGTATAAAATATTATATTTTTTATTTTTATTATATAAATGTTAATGAAAACTCTAAGTAGCCGGTGAAGTTTCCTTTTTGTTTTTTGCTTTGTAATCAAAATCTATGAAATGGGTCTGTTAGTATGTGTCTGTAGGTAGTTTGGGGTGGGTCTAAGTAGTCTACAATTGTAACTCTTTTGGATAGTAGCTAAGAGTGGGGATAGAAGTAAATGAAGAAAGCGAGGTGCAGGAAGTGTATCTATTGGGATGGCCTAAGGCTGTTGTAGTGTGTGTATTGGGATGGCCTAAGGATGTTGACTCAAAAACTATAAATGATGGCTCTAGGAAAATTCACTGCCAGCAATTCACTGATGAAAAATTTACTGTCAATAATTCACCGCAGGAAAATTCACTGCTAGGGAAAATTAATGGCCAAAAATTTATGCAATTAATTTTTTGCCCTGTGAATTATCATGATGATAAATTGCTAACTATCAATATATATATATATAATATTATAATATAAATTTCTATAAAGAGGAGCGCACACGACGCTTAATGTGTGTTGTTTAAGTCCATCCATGAATTAAGACTTGCTCTGCAAGCGTTCTCTCAAATTTAAATTGTAAATTTCATAAATTGTGTAATATGATTCTGAAGCTTGAAATCAACATGAATGATTTTATTCATGTTTTGTTCAGGATGAGCGAATTGAGAGAAGGAAGGAGAAGGTCAAGGCGTACTGGTATGATGTTGGCAGAGCTGCCGAATGAGACAATAATTAAAATAGGGGAAAAACTATCATTGAAAGATGTTGCAAACTTGATATCGTGTTGCAGGGGTGTGGCATCCCAGGCCAAATATTTATACAAGTAGCGTCGTAGGGTGGACTTGTCATGTTTCAAAAGCATGACACCATCCATCTACAAACACCTCATCAATCACTTCTCATGCAGTCGCCTCGTGAGCCTCCGTTTCTGCTATGATGTTCACGGCCACCACAAATATTATGAGGAAAGAGTGGACGCCATTCTGGGATACTTTTCCTTTTCCACCCACCCAGAAATCAACCTCTATGCAGGCAAACTGCACATGGTGGACATCCTTGCGCATGGTTACTTCCTCCACAAGTTTCTTTCATCTCAGCAGCAGCTACAACAGCTGGAAGTGGACTCATAACTGGAGTATGTGAGAGGAGGAGAGCACAAGGCCTTGGTGACATTAGACATTGTGGGGAGAAACTGCCCTAGGCTAGAATATTATTGGCACTATTCAGAGAGAGGTCGCAAGTTCAAATTCTACAGGGGGTAAGGTATGTACACCTCCTATGTACACCTCATATTGGTGGAGAACTTGTAATCTTGAGAGAGAGGTCACAAGTTCAAATCCTACAGGGGGTAAGGTATGTACACCTCGTATTGTGGAGCACGAGTTAGGTTCCTCCCTCATATTGAGAGAACAAGGAGTCTTATATACTGTAAGCCATCTATAGACCCAAAAATAGACCGCCTGGTATCGTGGACTATAAAAGGACCTTTTCTTTCCTTTCCTATTCCCTATTCAACCCGCCATATGTCCACACAGCCTTTCTGCAGGCCTGCCCCCACCTGAAGCATGCCATATTTCACTTCAAATTGGGCAATGAGGAGTTGGACATGTATGCAACACTGAGCTCCCCACTGGAATTAGAGTTTTCCTTCTTTTCCTTTTTTGGATGGCATGACCTCACACAACAGAAGCATAGGATAGGTGAAGCAAAGCTGAGAATTATAGGATCAAGGCTACCCAAAGTCACTTTGGCACATGTTACCTTTGATGCAAGAGGGTACATGAAAGCGTATATGGAATTGGTGAAGGCCATGCCCTTAATCAAAACTCTCGCCTTTCTTGGCAATTCCAGCAACATGCGCGTACCTGTGGGCCCTGTTTTTCTGGGTGCATTTTCCCTGTTGAGAGAACTCCATCGCACTCCTATTGTGGTGTTGTTGGATGGTGTGGTAGAGAAGGAGTTTGATAAGGTTGTTGACGTAAATGCATGGGATGCATTGCTGAGAGGAGTAGAGCATGTGAGGATAATCTTCCATTGGCATAGCCCAAGCTTAAATCAAGGCAAAGAAGCGTTGCTTGACAAATTCATCAACACTGCTCCTCGCCATCTTGAAACATGTTTCGTCTTTGGTGTTCGATCACTATTCTCAGAATACTACACTTTCCAAGACTTTGAACTATGGAAACGTTGCTATCAAAACAGCCTTAACGTCTTTGGTGTTCAATCACTATTATGGGAAGATTGTAATTTCCTTAAGACTTTGAACCGTGGAAACGTTGCTATCCAAAAAGCCTTAGCATTTAGACATTGTTTACAAATAGAGAGAGTGCCTTGTTAAGAGACTATTCTATGTTTTATTGTCCTGTCATATTCTTATGTAGAGGAATAAATACCTACTGGCTCATAGAGAGTACTTCCTGAGCTACCCTTTTTTTTTTTTTACATCGATGTAATTGGTAGTAATTATATTGAAATTTAATTGTTTCTTTTCCTTAGTATGGTAAATCTTGGGTGAATCTTGTTAGGTTTTTTTTATTATGAGGGTTCATTTTTTCAGAAGAATCAAATACATGAATATAATGTAGCATAGACGTGAAAAAGATTGTTTATTTTGAGAGGAAAAGAGGCAGTTTAATGTGTGCTTGCTGATAGATAAATCTTCAGAAGCTGTCTTTTGCATTCCTGATAATGATCATTCATATCCATACACAAAATTTTCTATAATATGATTATTCACGATTTACCATTTTCTCAAACCCACAAATAAATACCCACCCATATTTGGAATAGACCTCCTCCCTAAAAGTAGCCCAATTGAATTTAGAAGTCAAACTCTCTTATTTCCTGTATTTTGTTTAGAGGGAATTCGCATCAGCAGTTGTGTCCAATTTTTTTTACTTCTCTATGGTTTTTTATTTTCCAGTATCTAGGTGCTTTATTAATGTTTTAAAGATGCTTTAAACCTTGAATCAATTGAGGGTACTTAGGGTATTTTGTACTTGGGAATAACTCTTGATTATTTCTTCATTCTTAGCCCCTTCATTTGGAATATGCATTTTGGGTTTTGGATTGTATCATCTATATTTAGGACATAATTTGCTAAAATGCTAAGCTCAAAAAATTTTAGGGGAAAATTGCATGGAGGAAGCAACATGCGAAAAAAATGATCCTACAAGGAATACTAAAAATCTAAAACTAAAGAAAATCCAAGAGTACTCTGAAAGGGAAAAAAAATTGTATATGGAAACAACTTTATTTTGTCTAAAAGGGTTTTGTAAGAGGTAAAAAATCCTCCAGTCTTGAATTATTGAAAGGTCTTGTTTTATGTAGACTACAATTAGATTTTAATGGAGGGTTTGTTTCATTCAATATCTTCTCTGCATTAGGATCTTCATTCCCCTATCTATATCCTTCTGACCTAATACTTCAGTCCTTAGCTCTTTGAGATGTGGGCTTATTCATTAGAAGGGAGGATTTCCTTTATTCTAATATTAAACACTATTATTAGGCAATCTACAATTGTTTACACTAAAAAAATATTGAGGTTGATCTACTCTATAGATTGATGGTCTATCCACTATAGATAAAAATAAATCTCAGGAATATCAATAAACATTGAGACTCCTCAATAGGACAAGGAAATATTGAAGACATGTTTTATTGTCATGCATCCACTTCAATCATCTCTAGTTCCACTATAGTTTTCTTCAATTTTATTTTTAGTTAATAAACTATAGCATGCAGTGTCTTTAGCGATAAAGTCTACTTATATTTTTAGTTTATATTTAGCATGATCATTGCATGTTGATATCACATGATCACTCAACCTTTCTAGATTTTTTTGTTTAGGATTACTATAGTTAACTATGTTTAGTTTACTCGTACCATGCAAGCAGCTTGCATGGGTTTTACATGTTTTAGTTACTTCTTTATATACACGTTGCAATAGTTTCCTTTTACATAGTTGAATATACATAAATTATTTTCAGCTTTTCTATTTGCTCAATGAGTAGATTTGTTATTTTTATTTTCTAAGTTGATGAGTATGGTGTTAGAGCATTAGTTTTAAATATTTCAATTGGTATCAGAGTAGGTTGCAATTTTTTTGTTTTTTCTGTGAGCAGCTACATGTTAATGGTTCTCTCCAAGAAATATTAAAATGGAAAATTCTAGTAATTTTCCATTTCAGCTTCTGCTATTTATTAGAGACAACTATGGCCATTGTAGTATAAAGATTAAGACCCTACTATTATCCTAAGATCTATGGGAATTAGTAGGAGGATACAAAAAACCTGCAGATCTAAATGTGTTAAGTGCTTTAACTATAAATCAATGAACTCAGTTCAAAGAGGAAAAAAAGGACAATTGAGCTCTATTTTCCATCCAATCTACATTAGATATGTCAAATTTTCCCTGTATATCTAGTATGAAAATTCAAAGGATTCATGGGAGGCCCTACAAACTGTATACCAATGATCTGATAAAATAAGATTGGTAAGACTTCAAACCTTGAAAATTTGAGGATGGAAGTTAAGTCTATTCAAGATTTTATTACACAAGCTTAAAGTATTGTGAATCATCTTAACACTTAAGCTGAAAGTGTTATATAGAGAAAAAAAATTGTACAATTTTTTTTGAGATCCCTTCCTCCAAATTTTGTTCCAGGGCTGATTTCCATTGAAGAAAGTAAAGATCTAACCTCATTCAAAGTAATAGAGTTGATAGGTTCTTTACAATCTCATGAAGAATGTATGCAACATTCTATAGAGAACCTAGTTCAAGCCTTCCAGTCTATTGCAAGAATTGAAGAAAAATCTACAACCCCTTCTTAATCAAACAAATCTCAAAGGGAGTCTTCTACATCTAGAGGACGTGACATTGGAAGAGGAAGAGGAAGAATTTTTGTGTATCATAGACACATCTAGTGTCGATATTGTGAAAGGAATGGTCACTATGAATCTAGATGTAGAAAGAAAAAATCTAACTTGAATAAGTCAAGAGTCAACTATACTGAAGAGTCTTTTGAAGAAGCAAAAAACTCTACATTCTTCACTTGCAATTTGGAAAAAGAACCTCAGAAAGATGTTTGGTTTTTCGATAGCAATTGCTCAAATCACATGACAGGTAAATCTGATATTTTTTATCAAATTAGATGAATCTCTAAGGAGTCAAGTAAAATTTGGTGATGATAAAGAGGTTGAAGTAATGGGAAAAGGTCCCTTGTAGTCAAAACTAAGCAAGGAGACACTACATTTATTCATGAAACTTTGCATGTACCCAAGTTACAACACAATAGCTTAAGTATTGGGCAGCTTGTAGCAAAAAATTATAAAGTTGTGTTTGAAGATAATTGCTACAAAGGATTTGATAAATCGACTAACCATCATTTTGTAGCAAAGGCTTGTATGATAGAGAATAATTTATTTCCTCTCACATTGGCATCCACTAAGATGCGTTCCCTCAAGGCAACCACAAATGATTTGTGGTTATGGAATCAATGGTATTGCCATTTGAATTTTTAAGGATTGAGTTTACTTCATAAGAAAGACATGGCGAGAGGACTTCTTGCAATTTAGGAAAAAGAAGAAGAAGTTTTTTCAGGGCATGAACTTGGCAAGCAACATCAAGACAATTTTTTGGTGAACAAATCATGGAGGGAAAAGTTTCTTCTAGAGCTTGTGCATAGTGACATTTGTGGTGACATGAAAGATGAATCATTGGGTAAGAACATTTAATTTTTGAAATTTATTGATGATTTCTCATGCCACACATGGGTTTATTTTCATAAGCAGAAATATGAGGCATTTGAATGCTTCAATCACTTTAAGGCTATGGCAAAGAAATAAAGAGAATATTCTTTGAAAATACTCAGAACAAATAGAGGGGGAAAATTCACTTGTAAAGAGTTTGCTGATTTTTGTAATACACATGGTATCCAGAGACAATTCATGGCAACTTATACTCCCCAAAAAAATCGTATTATAGAAAGGAAGAACCATACCATTATGGAGATGGGATGAAGCATGATGGAGTCCAAAAACCTTCCTAATTGCTATTGGGGAGTTGTAGTAGCAACCATGGTTTATATTTTGAATCTAAGCCCAACAAAATTTCTTCAGAATATCACTCCAAAGGAAGCCTAGAGAGGACACAAGCCATCACCAACTCACTTTTGTGTATTTGGTTGCCCCGCATATGTTCATGTCCTAGTTGAGAAGTAGAAGAAGTTGGATGCAAAATTGTAACTTTGTATCTTTATGGGCTATTCTGATTCCACAAAAGGGTATAAATTCTATAACCCTAACACAAAGAAATGGTTAGTGAGGATGTTATTTTTGATGAAGGGGGAGTATGGAAATGGAAAAAACTAGTTCAAAAAACTACACCAATAATCATGGGTATTAAAGATGATCAAGTTCTTCCTCTCCTCACAAGCTCAAGTAGAAGTTCAAGCCCAATCTCATCAATTTCTCCAAGTTCCTCTTCAAGTGATAGTTCCAGTCCACAATCAAGTCCAAGTTCCTCACAAAAGGTACAAATTTTTAAATGAAATTTATCAAAGGAGTTCTAATGTGAATCCAATTGCCAATTTTACTTTATTTGGTACCATTCAAGTTCAACCTTTTGTGTATGAATAATTCATGAAAGAACAAGTATGGATTGATGCTATGAATGAAGAGATGCATGTAACTGATAAAAATAATACATGGGAATTAGTGCAACTTCCTAAAAAAAAATAGGTGATTGGTGTGAAATGGATCTATAAGGTGAAATATCATGTTTATGGTTCCATGAATAGACACAAGGAAAGATTAGTTTCCAAGGGATTTGCACAAACACCTAGAGTAGATTATTTAAAGGCATTCACTCCAATTGCAAGATTTGATACAATAAGGCTTAAATTAGCTACTGTTGCACAACACAAGTGGCTAGTCTATCAAATGAATGTAAAATCAACCTTTCTAAATGGTTATATTGATGAGGAAGTCTATGTGGAACAACATATTGGTTAATAAATTCAAGGAAAACAATATTTGGTTTACAATTTTAAAAAATCTCTCTATAGGTTGAAGCAAGCACCTCATGCCTAGTATGCAAAGATTGACAGTTATTTCATGAAGAAGGGATTCATTTGAAGTCTCTTCAAGCCAACCCTATATATCCAATGTATTAGTAATGATATTCTCATTTTTTTCCTTTATATTGATGATCTCATTTATACAAGTAATAGCCCATCTCTCATGGAGAAATTTAAAGTAGAAATGAAACAAGAATTTGAGATGTCACATCTAGGAATCATGCATTATTTTCTTGGAGTGGAGGTGCAACAACAATATGAAGGTATATCTATTTCCTAAACCAAGTATGTGGCTGATTTATTGAAGTGGTCTAGAATGATGTCATGCATTGGCATTGTAACTCCTATAGCCCTTGGTGAAAAATTAATGAAGGAAGATGCAACTTCCAAAGTGGATGCTACTTTATATAGAAGTTTGGTTGGGAGCCTCATGTACCTCACTACAACAATACCTGATATTATGCATACTATGAGCCTCATCTCTCAGTTCATACAAGATCCAAATGAATCTCATTGGCATGCCACAAAAATAATCTTAAGGTATGTGAGTGGTACACACAATTTTGGCATTCAATATTCTCCCACACATAAGTTTGAGCTAGTTGGTTACACATATTTTTATTGGGTTGGTTCAATGGATGATAGAAAATCAACATCTTGTTATATTTTCTCATTGGTTATGGATTTGTCTCATGGAGTAGTAAAAAGTAGGAAACTATGGCTCTCTCTTCATCAAAAGTACAGTATATATTGCAACAACAGCTAGTTGTTAAGTCATATGGATTTACAGTACTTTGGAATATTTACAATTAGTTTAGGAACATCCAACCACTATTTACTGTGACAACAACAATACCATAGCAATGACCAAAAATCTAGTGTTTCATGCTAGATCGAAGTACATTGAGATTCAACATCACTTAATCTAAGATTTAGTTCAAGATGTGATAGTAGAATTACAATTTTTCCCTATAGCTTAGCAATCAACTAATATTTTTACCAAAACACTACCTATAGCTAGTTTCATTGTTTTAAGGAACCAATTGAGGCTCATTCTCGTTGTTCATGTAGGGGGAGATTGAAGAAATAATTTTTGTCATGCATTCACAAGATTGTACTTCAGTCATCTCTAGTTCTATCACATTTTTCTTCAATTTTATTTTTAGTTAATAAACCACAGCATGAAATGTCTTTAGTGATAGAAGTAGATAGTTATATTTTTAGTTTATATTCAGCATGATCATTACATGTTGATATTGCATGATCACTTAACCTTTCTAGAGTATCTTGTTTAGGATTACTACATTTAACTATGTTTAGTTTACTTGTACCATGCAAGGAGCTTGCATGAGTTTTACATGTTTTAGTTAAGTTTCTTTATATATGTGTTGTAATAGTTTCCTTTTACACACTTGAATATACATAAATTATTTCTAGCTTTTCTATTCACTCATTGAGAAAATTTGTTATTTTTATTTTCTGAGTCGATCAATATGGTGTTAGAGCATTAGTTTTAAATATTTCAAATATATGGATCATATCTTCATTTACTTTTAATACCATTGAACATTCTCTAAATCCTTGATTCTTATATATTTCTTAAAAAAATAATTCCTGAAATATGAACATGCTTATAGCCATATATAAGAATCAAGGATTTAGAGAATTCTTATAGCCATATAGCCATCTACAAACTTAATTTAATTTATCTGAGATTCTAAAGTAGTGTGTTATCCTTTTTTATTTTTCTTCTTACTATTCTTAGTTCTAATGCCATCATCAACCATTTCTCTAAACTTTTGTATATAAATTTATGATTAATGATTAGCAAAGCTTCCCAATTTTTTATGTAAGTTTGGTCACACATCTTACCATTTGTAGACCCATCATATAATATAGGTTCATGTTAGATGTGAATGTTTTCAAATCCATTGTTCTTGGTTGTTGTATGATAGGTAGTGCAAACTACAATACTGGATTTCTTTGAAAATACTGAATAACCTTAGATAGCTTCCTCTAAACTTGCCTTCTTCCTTAAGCTTGAATGGTGTTCTCTGCAAAGCACTGAATAACCTCCAATAGCCTCCTCTTAACTTGTCTTATTCCTTAAGCTAGAATGGCATTCTTTGTGCTTTTGACTTGAACTCTATTGATTTCCTAATATTTTCATTTTCAGGTTTTTGGTAACATAACTGAAGATTTTTATATTGTTAAAACTTAAATGAACTAAACACCCATTTATTAATTATAGCTATAAATTCCTATATACTTTCATCTTTGAAAATCGTTCTAGCATCTATCATTCATAGATCTAACTATATACAAATGAATTTTCCTACATTCATCATACTCTTTAAATTTTAATGCTTGATAATATACCATAATATAAATAGGAGGGTCAAAATTTGATAAAATATCCATATATGATAATTTCTATGCACTATGCAATGCAATAATTTATACAAATGATAACCTCATTATCACATTATATATTTGTAGCTTTTTTTGTTGAAATTGGGGTTTCCTCCACATTTTACATTCATTCTTTAATAGTCATAGTTGAAGGAAAAATAATACAACAATGGTGATCTGTTGATCGCAACACAAGCAATTACATAAAAGCACCAAATTTCCTTAATGAAATAAGAGGTTGAGCATCTATTATATAGAGATCCAAAATAGAGCTTACATTATGTCACACAACCATATTCACCGGTAACTCAACTACAATATTTACTTTGCACAACAACATTATTTATGATAGACACTAAAGTCAAGAAAGATTATTCCAATGGGAATTATTGTTTTCATTCTCCCCCATAATGACCATTGGGAGGAACTTGAAGTATATCTCTAAGTTTCTAGAACCATTCACAAGCTAGAGACTTCATGCAAATATCTTCTATATGATCTTTTGTACTATAGTACACAATCTCAATCAATCCCTGTTGAACCAATTCTCTAATATAATGATTTTGAATCTCAATATGTTTGGACCTACTATGAAATATTATATTCTTTACCATTTGTATAGCACTCTTCTTGTCACAATACAACAATGAAGGTCCATTTTGTATTTGGGTAAATCCTCTAGTATTCTTCTCAACCATATAGTTTGGCAAGCTACTTATGTTGCAGCTTTATACTCAGCCTCTTCTGTAGAAAGTGAGACAGTTGGTTGTTTCTTTGACTTCCAAGAAAATATTGTTGAACCAAGACTAAAAGCATAACCATAAGTAGACTTTTGGTCATTTTTGGAGCTTTCCTAATCTGAATCTATATAACCAACCAACTTGCTATCCTCTAAATGCTAAAATTTGAGACCATAAATCAATGTCCCTTTGACATATATAATAATCCTCTTAGTTGTACTCCAATGTGTTTTTGTAGGCTCTAACATGAACCTAGATACCAATCTCACTACATATGTGATATTTGTTCAAGTATTAGTTAAGTAGATCAAACTTCCAATCAATTTTCTAAATAGAGTGGGGTCAATTAGATATGACACATCTAAGCTAGACAACTTAAGTCCAACTTCAATAGGTGTTGCAACTGGTTTGCAATTCTTCATCTAAAACTTTTGTAGGATATCTGATGCATATTTTCTTTGAGAGGTGAATATTTCATCTTTGTTTTCCCATACTTCTATACCAAGAAAGTGGTACATTTTCCCCAAATTGGTCATTTGAAATTCAATAATCATGGCTTCTCTAAACTCTACAATTAAAGTTGAATTGTTTCTAGTATAGATAAGATCATCAACATAGAGAACTAAGATAAAAATATCCTTAGCTGAGCTTCTAATATAAATATTTGGATCTGAATGACTTCTTAGAAAACCTTTTTTTTTGTAGATATGAATCTATCCTTGAATACCATGCTCTGGGTGCTTGCTTAAGACCATTCAAGGCCTTCTTTAATTTGTAAACATAATGTGCCTTAGATGATATTTTAAAACCTTTAGGTTGTGAAACATACACTTCCTCATCAATATATCCATTCAAAAAGAACTCTTTACATCCATTTGATAAACTGTCCAACTCTATTGAGTTTCCAAAGACAAAACTAATTTGATACTATCCATTCGTGCTACAAATGCAAATGTTTCAGTATAACCAATACCTTCTTGTAGAGTATACCATTTTTCTACTAATCTAGCCTTATGCTTATCAATGCTTCCATCAGATTTATACTTAGTTTTGTACACCCACCTTACACCAATAATTTCCTTACCAAGAGGTAGTTGAACTAAATCCCATGTGTCATTCCTTTTAATTGTTTCTATTTCACTATTCATTACTTCAATCCTTTCTTCTTTTTCTTCAGCTTGTTCAAATGTTTGTGGCTCATTATTTTCCATAGTTTGAGTCATCAATGCATAATTCACTTTTACTTGTGACCTTGTTATTTTCTATTTTTGATATTGTCTTATTCTTGAATTACATGATTTAGGTTGATTGTCTTCTTTTACCTCCTCTTCAGCTTCATCAATCAGTATCTCTTTTCCTTTTGTTTCATTTTCTTTGGTATATTTTGTTGCTTCATTAAATACAAAATCTTTGCTTATCACAAGCTTTTTCCCAATTGGATCATATAATTTTTATGCTTTGTTTTCATATCCATAACCAATAAAAATGAATTTTCGCCCTTTATCATCTAACTTATATCTTTTCTCTTTTGGTATGTGTGTATAAGCAACACAACCAAATACTCTCAAGTGATCAACACTTGGCTTTATCCCATACCATGCTTGTTCATGAGTCATTCCTTTAATTGCTTTTGTAGGACTTCTATTTAGAAGATACATTTTTATGCATACTGCTTCTTCCCAATAACTTTTATCTAAATTAATTTTTTTCACCATGCTCCTTGCCATTTCAACAATTGTCCTATTCTTCCTTTCAACAACTCCATTTTTTTGTGGAGTGTAGGAAGTAGTGAACTCTCTCTTGATTCCATGTTTTTTACAAAAATATAAAAAATGATTTGATTTGTACTCACCTCCACCATCTGACATTATCACTTTGATTTACTTACCACTTTGCTTTTCAACCAACTTCTTGAATTCTACAAATTTTCCAAACACTTATGATTTTCTATCCAAATAATATAGCCAAGTTTTTCTTGAGCAGACATCAATGAAGGTTAGAAAATACTTAGATTTATTCAAAGAAGGTGTTTCCATAGGACCAAACAAATCAGGATGGATTATCTCAAGATGATGCTTAGCTCTTCTAGATTTACCAATTGGAAAGCTAACCCTATATTGTTTTCCAATTATACATTCTTCATAAACTTGTTTTTTATTTTCAATGAAAGGTAGATCTTCAACCATTTTTAATCTCTTGAGTAAAATTCCCACTAAAAATGAGTTTTCCATATCTTTGATGCCAAATTTTACTTTCATTCATTTCAGTAGACATCAATGGACAACAAATTAGTTTTTAGTGCTGGAACCAATAGTGTTTCATTGATACACTTAACTTCACCATATTCTACTGTAACTGCAATTGTATCTTTCCCTTTGCTTCCATGAGATTGATTATCTCCTAGTACTACTATACTTTTATGGTTTTCATCCAAATTGACAAATAGATTCTCATTATATTTCATATGTGAAGAACATCTCGAATCAATATAACATTGAACCATAGATTTTTTGCTCCTTAGGACTTCTCTAGCTCTTCTAGGGTTTTTCACCTAAAAGGAGAGAGGTAGGACAAAAAATGCTAAACGGTTCATTCAAATTATGTTATGTGTAATATTATTATGCTTTAATGAAATGAACTAAATGCACATAATTGATCTATATGAATGAATTTGAATGAAAAACTAAGATTTAAGCTATGCTAGAAAACACAATGTTGTTTTGCAAAAGGCTTAAAAGAATGAACAAGAATGTAAACTAAATGAAACAGGAGGTTTTTTTTCATAATGTGTGCACTTGGAAAACTAAAGAAGATTGGAAAACAATTTGGAAAATTGATGAAGTCTGAATTTGGGCTGACTGGGACTCATTCACCACCCTGGGCGAATCAATCCTAGGTCAAGGCTTTTTCTACACATAAGTTGTTTTCTGTCAATTAGGAACCAAGATCTACATCTAACTCAAAAATGCATCTCTGGAGGGAATCATTCAACATGCATGGAAAATCCATCTACTTTTACATTTCTACAACTTCAAAACTTTGTTCTACACCTTGACACCTACACAGTAATCTATGAGAGAAACCCAACTCAAGATCTCAAAAAATTCTCGCAAAACATCTTAAAATCGCTTGCCTAATGGGGGGTTTACCTTGTTCAAACCCATATTTTGGTAATTAAACCTTGAATGGATAAAAATATGCATAAAACCCTAGCCTTAGGTGTGTTAAAGACTAGGAAAGTATGAAATATGACAAAATTCCTATTCTATTGCTCTAGAATAAGAAATGCAAAGATGATTTGTATGATGCAAGATATCAACCCTAGAAGTATTACAACACATAAAAAATGTAATTGAAATGATAAGTAACAAAATTCAAACCTTGATCTGAAGATAGAGTGAAAATGGAAGATGGAATCACTATAAAACCAAGTCTTAGGTGTGATTTGGCGGCTAGTTGCACCTCCTCAACCTATATTTCTTCATGATTCACCATGGGCATCCATCATCAACCCTTTTCAATGTTAAATATTGACCAAAAGAGTGAGCTTCAAGACCTGCAGAAATCCTAGTTTGCTACCCTAAAACTTCAACTTATGCTAATGAGACTTGTTGTAGAAGACTTGACTTTGGAGATTGCTTTTGTGAATTTTAAAAAAAAAAGATAAAAGAATTGTGTGAAATGACTAAGAATGAGTATTTATAGGAAACAACACCTTATTTTCCCATTATTTAGACCTAAGAGGCTGAAATTCACCAAAATTTCAACTTGAAATTATTAAATTTCTGCTTAATTTGAATTTTCCCTCAAAGGGGACTCATTTGCCACCCTTAGCAAATGGGTCCCACTAGAGGGGACCCATTTGCCCAAGCTGGAAAATGGGTCACACTACTAATTTTTGAAGGTGGTTTTTTGGGGTATGAGATAACTAAGTGTTGTTTGTTAGGTTTTAAGTAACTTCTTAGGTGAAATGGGCCTCTAGATAAAAAATAATGGGTATTAGGGTCCTATAAATGTTGTTTTAGAGGATAAATGATGTGAAGGAACTCAAAAGTGGGTCAAATTACACGTGAAATTGTCTCTTTTCTCAAGAGGGTCCAATTTTATATGGTGCATTTAGCCCCAACTTTAGTGCCCATATGACTCTATGTGCATATGTAAGATAAAGGACTCTCAACTATGCACTTTTATTACATAAAAGGATACTTATTGAAAAGATGAGAGAAAGAAACCCCCAGTGTATTTATCTACACAACCACAACATTAGAAACCACATCCTGCAACATTCATTCTAAAAATTCTTTTATCTAACTCCTAAGAATCCAATTTGAGGGTAGATATATGCCCCCCTTGATTTTGCTTACTTTATGGAGGTAGAATCAAGGTAGCAATCTAGCCACATCAAAGAAGATACATCATATCGAAGGGAATTTCCAAGTACCATGCTGCATGACAATAGATGAATGATGATTTAGAATGTGGAATCATGATTACAATGCATCAAATGGTGTCGAAAATGAATTACCCTAGCTCTCATTATGGTGATTTGAAGAAGATATACTTTATTAAGATAGTAACCCTAGGTTGGTGCGTAAGATTAAAAAGAGATGAAAATGTATTTAAAAGAGTAAAAATAAAGTAACGTCTCACTTACTATTCATTTTACCTTCATGTAGCTTGAGAGTGAAAAGTGAGAAAAGAAGATGCCAAGCATACGAGATTACACACTTTTGTGGTTGGAGAAGATTTGTGAGTAGCTGGCATGCAACGAGTTGTATCATGAGGTGAGTAGATTCTGCAGCTTTTGCCTTGTGATTTTTAATTATTTAATTATTTTAATTCATGGTTAGGTTTAATTAAGGTTCTGGAAAAAGGTACGCCAAGTTTCCTCTTTTTTCACAAAGCATCCCATTTGTTTGCAAAGCATCCCTTTTATTCACGAATTGTCCCTTTTGTTTCCAAAGTGTCTTGTTTCTTTATGAAATGTCCCATTTCTTTGTGAAGTTTCTCATTTATTTGCAAAATGTCCTAAAAGGGATTCTAAAGTGTCTAGGGCCATTAGAAAAGCATAGTAGATTTACTTTAGCACACTTGCAAGATGAAATTTGTGAAAATTGAAGAAATTAGATGGATTTTAGAGAATTTTTTAATGATTTTGATTGGTCCCCACCTAGTCATGACTATGGCTAGGGGGAAGATAGCTCACATTTTTGAAAGACCATGCACCAACACTATCGACATCAGAGGAAAAGTATTTATAGTTAGTGGGTATCTATTGGGCATAGCTTTTGCCACCTATGAGATACCATGATAGCATGCTTATGACTCTATGTGAGCATTGGTATGTTGATACATGTACATTTCATCTACCTATTGGGGAGATGACCATCACACTTGAAGATGTACACCACATTCTCTGAGTTCCCATCCAAGGAGAGCGAGTATACTTCTATGGGGATCATTCATTCCAAGAGAAGAAGAGAGATATGCAGTATTGTCTATGTGGATATGTACATGATGGGGGGTTAGAGGATGGATCAAGCTTCCCATGTTGCTATATTCATGAGCCCCAATTGTTATGGATTATGATGCACATAGTGACTTTGGTTCTTAATCTAGATGGATGAGCAACACACTTGAATGGAGAACTGGTACATTTGATATGAGGGATGTACAAGCAAAGGACAGTCTATGCCCAGGGCCACTACATTTTAGCACACTTGTATTATGATCTTGGACAATTTTTGTTTTGAGAGATTGACAGTATGGTCCATTGTATGCTTCTGCAAGTGTGGTGCCTTAAGCATATCACATATAATAGGCCTATTAGATTCTTGTGTGCTATAATTGCAGGATATCCATGAGCATTCGACTATCCTTTGTGATGCTTGTGGCAATATGGGGATTTACAGTTTTGGAGGGTGATATTTCATATGCTAGAGGAGGATGAGATCCTATGGAGACCTTATCTACTCACTCTATAGTGGCCAGATACCATAGGACATTTACAAAGGATTCATATGGATAGGTATCTAGTTGGGAGGCATGACTATGTTGTATGACCTTTCTACTATAGGTGAGTATGTGATAGTTTAGATAGGTACAGACACCATCGATGGCATGCCCCTTCATTATACAATCAGTGTGGAGTGCCCAAAGACTAGGTGATAGTATTTGGCTAACTATAGATCATGTTCATGAGAGTGATTCCAATCATTTAGATCACAATCAGCTACTAGCATCTGATGTTGATGATGTTAGTAGCAAAGATGAGCATGAGGAGTGGTGGTCATATGCATGACCAACTCTTTTTTTTTCCCATGGATGTCCCTATAGGTGATGCGGATCTAGCACCAAATGAGGGGGATGAGCCAGAGGAGAGAGAAAAGGAGGTACGGTATAGGCCAACAAATATTTTTACTGATGTTATTGATGAGGAGTACTAGTCTAAGGCCGATCTTGATTATGAGGACCAAGATGGAGGAGAGGATGAGGAGGAGGATTATGAGGATGAGATGTTTTATGAGGAGGAGCCACTTTTGATATAGGGTGATGAAGTACCTATTGAGGATTGGTATGAGCATGGAGAATCTTCTCATACTTACAGGACTAGATCACGAATAGTAGCTATGATAGACATCAACAGTTAGAGTCAAAGAGAGGCTAGCACATCCTCGATGCCCCCCAAAGAGGATGAGGTTGACATTCCTCATCTAATTGGAGACATAAGTGATGAAATTTAATTTTACACATGTCCTTTAGTTCTTTATGCTTTTTCATTATATATATATGATGATGATTACTTATTGTGTATATTTTTTTGTCTTGTAGGAGTGACAAGAGACTAGTGAGAGTTCTATCATCAGGCTACTATAGAGATAGTGTTTGCATCCATCAATGAGGAGGAGATGGACCCTGACTACGTTCCCCCATTGATGATGGAGGAGGAGATAGAGTCACTCAGACCTTTTGTGAGGTTATGAGAAACATACGAGAGTGTGAGGAGATGACTCCATTGAGCTAAGAGTGCATTATAGTCATCATAGACCTCAACAGAGGTGGATAGAGTGCATACAGAGCTCGCACAGGAACAAGTGAAGAGGGATCATATGGTAGATGAGAGGCTTGTGGTTGTTGGTCAAGTATGGGGTCTGGAGTATGAACTTAGACTCAGAATTTCATGATCACATTCGCACATGACCATTTTATGATGTCTAGGGACCAAATCATGAGCACTAGATCTAAGGAGTCTAGCTCTCACAGACCTCTATGACTTTGTATGTGATACTAAGATCTATATAAAAAATTTTGATATATGTATAGACATGGATATTTGATGTCATTATGATGTGTTTCTTTGTGTGGATATTAAATGCAATGTCATTAATTAAATGACTTATAGGAAAAGCATTTAATTAATGTCTACATGATTTAACATGATTAATTTGATCTAGTGTAAAACATATTTTAGTTTTAATGTAGATACAACATTATTAATTGGAAGAGAATATATTAAATTAAATACGCCTATATTGATATAAAGATCTAACTTAACATAACATGAAGATGAATAGTATGAAGTCTAAAGAAATTATAAAATGAACTTAAATAATTACCTTAGTGTTCAAGACACACACAAAAATAGTTGTCAAGAATGATGCAATGTGAAAGTTATTTAGAATAACAACAAATAACTTTAAACAACACTGCTTTATCAATCATACTATTCAAAGGGATTAGTGATAATACTAATGCAAATGCATGGCATTAATGGGTTCCTTAAGGGGTGGTCTGTCAAGCTATGTTAAGAAATAAGCACCAGACCAATAACTAGTATCACCAGACCCATAACTAGTATCAACTATGTAAGGTCCCAACCAATTAGGGCTGAAATTATCTTTATCTTTATTATCAGCACTAGTAATGCATTGGTTTTCAATAAGAACAAAATCTCCCTTAGAAAGTGATTGAGGGATGACCTGTGTGTTGTATCTTCATTGTAATTGTTTGATGTGAGTGTGGAGATGTTTGAGAGTGTTAATACACTATTCATCAAGCATTTCAAGTTGGTGTAATCATTGATCTTTATAAGTTTCATCCTCGATAAGGTCTTGGAGAGCAACTCACAATGTAGGAATTTCTAACTCCAAGGGCATGATTGCATTAGTTCCATAAACAAGGTTATAAGGTTTAGTTACTGTGAATGATCTAACACCTTTTCGATAAGCCCAAAGTGCATAATATAATTACATGTGCCAATATTTATGATGTTTGCTGACAATTTTCTTGAGGATTTGTTCCAAAATACGATTAGTATTCTTAGCTTGTCCATTGGATTGTGGATAATATGGTGTTGAAAAATGATGTTGAATATGGAATGTTTCAAGAATTTTTTTGACTTTATTGTTCTTAAACAGAGTTCCATTATTTGAAATGATTGCAGAAGGAATCCCAAAGCAAGTAATTATGTCTTCCAATATGAAACAAAAAATTGCTTTAGCAGTTGTAGAATGAAGAGGGATAGCTTCCACCCATTTCATAATAAAATCTGTTGTGGTTATGATAAATGTATGGACAACAGAAGAGGGAGGTGAAATTTTACAAATAATAGCCATTCCCCAAACTAAAAACAACCAAATAGGAACTTGGGCATGGAATTCATTAGTAGAAGCATGAATCAAATGGCTATGTTCTTGACATTTTTGACATTTTTTTATGTAAGTGAAGCAATCTTTCTCCATATGTTTCCAATAATAACCCATACAAATAAGTTTTTTCACTAATGATTGGCCTCGAAAATGACCTCCACAAGCACCAACATGGGCTTCTTCAAGTGCTAAAGGGATTTTAGAAATTTTAAGGTAGCATAATAAGATACCATTGAATGATCTTCTATACAATGCATTTTTCATAATCACATATTTGGCTGCTAGTTTGTGTAAACATTTTCTTGTATTTGTTGTGGTAGACTCGGGAATGGTACCATCTTGTAAATAATTGTATATTGTATCATATCATTTGCACAAGGCATCTTGAGTTATTGTCAAAATTTCATCTATCAGAGTATTAATCAAAGGTTTCATGATGGGATGGATAACAAAGGTGAAATCTATGGAAGGATCATGTACGAATATAAGAGAAGTTGAACTCACCATTGTATCCACATGTCAATTGTCTTTGTGTGGTATGCTATCAATCGTGAATGATTCAAATTTCTCTAATAGTCTCATTATAAGATCCTTGTATTTTGATCATTTCTCATGTTTAGTTTGATATATACCATTTATTTGTTTGATGACCAATTGTGAATTGCCAAAGATTTTGATATGCTTAGCATTCAATTTTAAAGTAGCTTGCAAGCCTTCAATCAATGCCTCATACTCTATTGTATTATTTATGCATAGGAAATTTAATTGATAGGACAAGGGAAGAGGTTTACCATCAGGTGGAATTAGTACCACTCCAACACTAGAACCTATTCTACACTCAGAGCCATTGAAAAATAGTTCTCATGGTTTAATGTCAACAATTAAGGAATGATCATTAGGAAAGGAATCGTGAGTGGGTAAAGTGAGAGGAGAGGGAGTGTCAACTAAGTGATCAAAAGGCCTGGCCTTTGACTTTTTGTGAAATAAATTTAAGGTCAAACTCATTAACAACATCACCCACTTAGCTAAGCATCCAAAGAGATCTGTTTTATTGAAAAGATGTTTAAGAGGATCCAATTTTGTGATAAATTGTACTTCAAGATTAAGTAAGTAATGTCGCAACTTACTAGTAGCGAATACAAGAGCCAAGCATTTTTTTCAATTAGTGAATATCAATTTTTGTAATCAATTAAAGTTTGATTGATGTAATAAATAGGATGCTCTTTACCATGATGTTCATGTTGAGCCAAAAATGTTGCAAGGGCATGGGTAGATGTGGCGATGTACAAGGTAAATGATTTATTTGGCACAACGGGTTGTAAAATAGGTGGAGGGTCTAGGTATTCTTGTAGGCTCTTAAAAGATTGTTTACAATCCTCATTCCAAGGAAAAGGTAAACCCTTTTTAAGGAGATGCATGAAAGGTAATGTGCAATCAACTAAAGATGCAATGAAATGGTGAATAGCTTGAATTCGACCTTGTAACATGCACAATTGAGAAATATCCCTGGGAGGTGGCATGTTAATGATTGCATTGATTTTCTTCGTGTCCACCTCAGTGCCTCTGTGAGAAATGATAAACCCCAAAAGTTTACCAAAATCTATGCCAAAGACACTTTTTCAGATTCAATAGCATATTATATCACATTGATGTATTCATTCCAAGATTTTACAAAGGAAATTTACATTGTCTTGTCATGTGAAATATTTAGCAAGGATATCATTGTCATAATCTTCCAAAATTTTGTGAATGTAGTTATGAAAGATTAATGTCATTGCTTGTTGATAAGTTGTGTTAGCATTCTTTAGACCAAAGGGCATCACAACCCAACAAAATGTCCCCTAATAAGTTGTAAAGGTGGTTTTATATTGATCTTTAGGGTTGATAAGGATTTGATTATAACCAAAAAATCCATCCATGAATGACAACAAAGCATGTACAATAGTTGAATCCATGATCGTGTCTATATTAGAAAGCAAAAAATCATCTTTTAAAGAGGCTTTATTCAAATCTCAACAATCCGTACATATCCTAGTATGATTATTGAGTTTTGCAACTATGACAATTTTGGAGATCCAAGGAGAATAATCAATAGGTCTAATGAAGCTTGCATTAAGGAGTTTCTCAAGCTATGCTTTAACATGCAAGGCTATGTTAGGGTGCAGTTTTCTTATCTTTTGATGAACAATTTTAGCATTTTCAACAAGGAAAATGTTATGTGTCACTATTTTTGGGTCAATTCCTAGCATATTAGAATATTTCCAAGAATTTTTTTTTAGGAAATTCATGAGGTAAATTGGTAGTGTCTTATTGTTCTTCATCGCCAAGGAACTTCCCAATCTTAATAAATTTATCTATATCATTAATGTCCATGGGCACATCAATTGTATCTCCTAAAGGAAGTGCATGTGATTTAGGACCTTCATATTCATAAAATTCTTCAATGATATCACTTTTTATTTTCTTGGTAATAGTCATGGAATGAGGAATTTTTTTCACAGAAGTAAGCAAGGACATGTTATCATAAATGTTGAACATTCATTTTAAAGTTTCATCACTATTGACATACTTGCATGAAGGTGGTAAGTTTATATCCAACAATTTAGGATGCTTAATTGTGAGTTGGTGTTTTGGTTGACATGTTATAGAATTAATGTTCAAAGATGGTCGTTGAGTAGCTTTTGTTGTTTTAGAAAAAGAATATCCCAACCTAGTTTTTGTTTCTTGTGTATTAGGTTCAATAGGGACATGAATACCTTGCTCATGTTTTCCACACCCTTTTCCAGTATAGCCTAATTGTTTCACAAGTTCATAGCCTTTTATATAAATTATTTCCATTTCTTTCGAATTAAGTGGGGATTGATAATCTATCTCATCAAAGTTTGTTGTGTATGTTGCATTTTCATCCAAATTATATGCGAGAGATGTTTCGGACAATCATTCAAAATTTTGAGTGGACATGACTGTTCGTTGTTCTTGTTTCTCATCTTTCTTTTGTGTGAGTATGTATTCACCCATAAACGAGGGTGTGAATTCTAAGGATCCCCAATCATCACCAAATAATTTAAATGGGAATTCATTGTCTTTGTGTTCAATTTCAAGAGGACCTATGTTAGATGTTGGAATCATTGTTTTTAGAGGACTTGTAATTCCTTTTTCAAGGTGTAAGCAACTTTCAGGCTTGGGGTCTATTTCAACTTGATAAATGTGATTGTTATAGACATATTTCATCATATAATAAAGGTTCAAGGGTAGTGCACACATCTCATGAATCCATGGCATGCCTAAAAGAAGACTATACGAGAGATCATAAGGCATGACATGAATAGGAGTTTGCAAAGTAACCACTCCAACCGTAATAGGTAAAGTAATTTTCCCAAGTGGTTACTTTGTTATATTATCAAATCCATGGATGGATACATAATCAAATATTATTTGTGACTTGTCAGCATCTAATCAGTCAAGGAGACTCATACTACACATATTAAGAGTAGAACCATGTCAATGAGAGTTTGTTTGATACTTGTAGAATTAAATTGAGCAATGGTCATGAAGGCTTCATTTTGTTTGTGCAACTCTAAAGGAGGGAGCTCGTGCTAATGGAAAGTAATGTCAAGATTCATTTTTTGGATCAGAGTTGCCACATCATTCAAAGTTGGACTAGGAGGAACAAAAAAAAATTAATGTTGTTTGAAGAATGTTGTGATAATTTGGTGAGATTTGAAGAAAATACCAAAGGGATATCTTGGTAGGAGTATTCTTTAATTGTTCAAAAAGTTCATACTCCTTTGTGTGTGGGATGAAATGAGGAGCACTAGGTGGAGTAGGTAAAGGTAAAGAGGGTGGGGTCGGTTGTGGCAATTGTGGGTTGTTTCAGGTATTATATGTATGAACACTAGTATCATAACTAGATTGTTGCAATACATTGATTTTAGGGGGATAGAGAGTGTATCAGGCTTGGTTAGAGGGGTGAAGTTTATGTGAGGGTGGGTAAAGAATAATTTGAGGTTGAATTATATTAACATCCTTGGTTTTAGATATCTCACAACAAACCAAAGCTAATGATTGGGGTGAGATGCAATCCTAAAGAGACTCACCTATCAAATGAAAATCATCATGACTAAAAGGTTTGAGGGGTAAATTATAGTCAACTGGTTTAAGATGTTCAAGAGAGGAATTATGGGTGTTAACATTTGCTATTGTGAGTTGATCACAACAAACCTTAGTGGATTTCTTTTGTGAGATGAAGTCTTGAAATGATTTATCTAAAAAATCAAAGTCATCATAAGCAAAAGGTTTAAGGGGGATGTCATCATTAAGGGGTTTAGGTTTCTGATTACAAGCATTAGAGGATGAAGTGGGTGAGAGGAAGTCTTGAAGAAATCCATCTAACTTGTCAACATCATCACTACTAAGAGGCTTAGATGAGATGTTTCTAATTTGAATCATTTGTTTAAAGGGATGGTTTGATGTTTTAGTGTTGGAATCTTTGTGTTGATGAAGCTTATCTAAAAGAACTAGGAACAAATACGGAAAAGGAAATTTTGAAAGGTCTAAAACTACCCATGAATTCCATTTAAATGAAGTAAAATTTATGCTAAGAAAACAAAAACAACTGAAATATAACAAAAAGGGAACTGCAAAAAACAAAAAGATGCAATGCAATAAACTAAAATCTAGAAATGTTGATTCAAAACTGTAATGGGTCTGATTCACCCTAGGTGGTGAATGAGTCCCAAGAGATGATTTTTTAAAGACTTTTTTTTATTTTTTGTTCTTAGTATTTTTAGGTCTGTACAATGCAAATGTAGAATGTTGGTATGATTTAATGAAATTCAATGCAATAACGAAGTCTAAATAATGCCTTCACTAATGCAATGTTTAAGAAGATCTGAGATGTAAAACAATACAAAATGATGAAGTAATTAATCCCTCAGATGCAAATAGAATGATATTATGCTCAATATGTGAGTTCACCAAAATGAATTGTATATTTTTGGCTCATTAAGACTTCTCTAGCTCTTCTAGGGTTTTTCACTTAAAAGGAGAGAGGTAGGACCAAAAATGCTTAAGGGTTCATTCAAATTATGTTATGTGTGATGTTATTATGCTTTAATGAAATGAACTAAATTATAAATACTCATTCTTAGTCACTTCACACAATCCTTTTATCTTTTTTTTTTAATTCACAAAAGCAATATCCAAAGTCAAGTCTTCTACAACAAGTCTCATTAGCAAAAGTTGAAGTTTTAGGGCAGCAAACTAGGGTTTTTGTAGGTCTTGAAGCTCAATATTTTGGTCAATATTCAACATTGCAAAGGATTGATGATGGATTCCTATGGTGAATCATGAAGAAATCTAGGTTGGGGAGGAGCAACTAGCGACCAAATCACACCTAAGTACTTGGTTTTATAGTGATTCCATCTTCCATTTCCACTCTATCTTCATATTAAGGTTTACATTTTATTACTTTTCATTTTCATGTCATTTCAATTACATTTTTTATGTGTTGTAATATTTCTAGGGTTGATATCTTGCATCATACAAATCATCTTTGTATTTCTTATTATAGAGCAATAGAATAGGACTTTTGTCATATTCAAGGTTTAATTACCCAACTAGGGGTTTGACCAAGCAAAAACACCCATTAGACAAATTATTTTAAGCTATTTTACAAGAATTTTCCAACATCCCAAGTCAATTTTCTGTTAGAACTTGATGTGCAAGTGTCAAGGTGTAGAACAAAGATTTGAAGTTGTAGAAATTCAAAAGTTGACTGATTCACCATGTATGGCTAATGAGTCCCTCCTAAGATTTAGTTTTGAGTTAGATCCAAATTTTGGTTCCTGATTGACAAAAAATAGCTTTTGTGTAGAAATAACCCTGACTTGGGACTGATTTGCCCAAGGTGGCGAATAAGTCCTAGTCAGCCCAAATTCAAACTTCATCAATTTTCTAGATTATTTTCCAATCTTCTTCAGTTTTGCAGGTGCACACATTTTAAAAAAAAACCTTTTATTTTGTTTAGTTTAGATTCTTCATTCTTTTAATCCTTTTGCCAAACAACACTGTGTTTTCTACCATAGCTTAAATCTTTATTTTGCATTCATACATAGATAATTTAAGTGCAGTAACAACACTTTATTTTCCTATTATTTAGACCTCAGAGGCCGACATTCACCAGAATTTCAACTTGAATTCATTGAATTCCATCTTAAAATTGAATTTTCCCTCAAAGGGAACTCATTCACCACCCTTAATGAATGGTTCCCACCAAAGGGGACTCATTCACCCAAGGTGGAAAATGGGTCCCACTACTAATTTTTGAAGGTGATTTTTTGAGGTATGAGATAATTAAGTGTTGTTTGTTAGGTTTTAAGCAATTTCTTAGGTGAAATACGTATCTAGATAAAAAATAATGGGTCTTAGGGGCCTATAAATATTTTTTTAGAGGATAAATAATGTGAAGGAACTCAAAAGTGGGTCAAATTACATGTGAAATTGTCTCTTTTCTTAAGAGGGTCCAATTTTCTATCCAACGCAACCATACATTATTTTCACTAGCATTTGCACTATTAAAGCAGGAAACAAACAAATTTTGTTTATTTTCAACAATAGTATGATCATTTTTTTTTCCTGATTCAACTTGTTTAATCCACCATTTTGATGCATAGTGTCCAAACTTAATGCAATGAAAGTATTGGACATTCTATCATAGTCTCCCTCATTGTTTCTACCTCTTCCTCTTCTAGTACCTCTGAAGTTGCTACTTCTTCCTTTGAAATTATTACCTCTTCCTCTAAAATTATTGGATTCACCTTTATACTCACCTTTATTCTTATTTCTAAAGAATGTGTTTATTTTTCCTCTTATATTTACTTTAGAGGAAAATTCTTACACTAAGCTTTCTTCATTACTACTCATTCTTTCTTTAGTAGTTAAAACAAAATTCCACTTAGTTCAACTATTTGCATACTTGTGAGATCCTTAGAAATCTCAACTGTAGAAATCACACCATCAAATTTAGGAATCAAACTTCTTAGAATTTCTTGAATGGTGTGTTTGGAATCTACGTCTTCCACTAAAACTTTTAATTGACTTACTAGACCTTCTACCTTTGTTAGAAAATCCTTCACAGATTCACTAGCAATCATTTATACATTTTCAATTTTTTCCTCATTGTCTATAATTTTTTTAGTTTGTGCACCTTGATATGCATTATTCAATGTTTTCAATGCTTGTTTATAATGACTAACACCACTTATCCTAGGAAAATTTTCTTGATTAATTGAACCTTGAATTAGAAAAACAATTTGATTAACCATGTTGAACAATACCCACAAATCTTTGGATTTGAGTAGGATTTGCATTCTAGTACACTAATATGTAAAATTGTCTCCTTCAAAGATGGAAATTAGCATGTCAAACATTACATTTCTTGCCATATTTTCCATTTAAAGGATATGCACAAAGACAAAAATTCAACACAAGTTCAAGAGAGATCTTTGCAAACAAATGCTTCTCCTTTGTCCCTTCAAATAGGATCCACACACAAAAATATTTTTATATATTATATTATTTTTTGAGATTAAGTGTCAATTGCAACTGATAATACACTTAAT
The DNA here is from genome assembly GCA_007258455.2 of Sequoia sempervirens. Lineage (NCBI taxonomy): Eukaryota > Viridiplantae > Streptophyta > Pinopsida > Cupressales > Cupressaceae > Sequoia > Sequoia sempervirens. The sequence continues at coordinate 1,827 of VDFB02051544.1, read as the reverse complement.
TACACAATATTCACTTTACAAAAGAAGAAATTTGGAAAAAAGTATGATCTTTTTACCCTTTACTTTCAAAATCAAATTTCACAAATATATATATATAAAGTGAAAAAACTTTCACCTAAACTTAAAAAAAGTCTTACTACTCTTTAAAACTTTAAAAAGTAACTTTTTAAAGAATTTAATACTAAAAAGACTTTAAAATAAAGCCTTCCATGGAATTTAATTTCACACAACTTTCCTTTCATGGCTACACTCTAACTACACTAATTTTGTGGCTCTTTTTAGGTGGGTTCCTTGCTAAACAACAATGGTGCACACCAAATAGATTCTTCAACAAACACTAGTTATGTGGAAGTTTCTCTCCCTGGATCTTGCCAGATCAATGTTGGGATAGGAGGCTCTTTTTCAATTTCCTATAAAACAAAAAATAATAATAAAACTTTCCATGGCGTATGACTATGTGGCATTCTTTTTCAACAATCTCCTTTTTTTGGATCTATAACATCCTTTAAAAAAATTAGCACCTTATCTTCTTCAACAGCTACAACTTCAAATACCAACAACTCCAAATCTACAACTTGAGCGATGTTTGCAGCAATCTACAATATCCTGTATTGGTGCCTTCCTTTCTTCTCATTTGTGCTTGGCTAAGTGAACTATGACATACCTTGATCTTCTATAAACTCGGATCTTGCTTTGTAGGCTATGATACCAAATGAAGGAACAATAATACAACAATGGTGATTTTCCAATCACAACATAGGAAATTACACAAAAGCCTCAAATTTTCTTAATGAAATAAAAGGTAGGGAATCTATTATATAGAGATCCAAAAAAGAGGTTACATTATGGCACACAACCATATTCACCAATAACTCAACTACAATATTTACTATGCACAAAAACATTATTTATGATAGACACTAAAGTCAAGAAAGGTTTCTCCAATGAACATTATTGTTGTCAATAATTATTGTAAAGATTTGTGTTGCATCACTTTGTAGTGGCCGCAATTGGAACTAGATATAAATTTATGTACTTATAATGTACCTTACAGGTTTAGGGATGGTAGGTAGGAACAAATTAGTTTAAGCTTCTCATGCATACTGAGTTATATGTTGTGCCAACTCCAAAAATCAGCACTTGAAAATGTTAGAAATCAGTTGTGGCAAGGCCAAGAAAAATGAGCAGTTCTTTCTATTTTATTTAGAGCATATGCAAGTTATCATTCATTCAATGACTTGACAATACAAAAGTCCCGTCATCATTGTTGGAATTGGTAGGATTACAATATTTCTAACCAAAAAGTGGGTGAGGGAATAAAAACAACATTGAAGTGAAAGCTTGACCAGAGGATGAAGATTTAGTATTACCCTCAAGCCAATCCTTAATATTACTTTTCTTGAAAATGTGGCGGTCTTTTTTTTTGGTTGTTTAGGGAAAAAGGGAGAAAAAGAGATAACCCATTATGCTTCTTTCTAATATGCTAACAACATTTGGTTTTGTAGTGATAAAATAGTAGCCTGTAGCATTATGTTATACAATAATAATCTACATGTAGGATTTTGTTGTATTGTCTGCAATAATAACCCACATGCAAGAATTTGAATTACCACAATAAAACAACATGTAGCAATTTTTTCTACAATAATAATCTATGTGTAGCATTTCATTTTTTGTAGTAATTAAAGGTTAAGTCATGTTTGTCTCTCATGGTCTTCATAATCACATAAAATGTGTGTAATAAGTGATTTGAGAATTCGATGTAAGGACAAGGTCTTCATAATCACATAACATGTGTGTACTGAGTGATTTGAGAATTCGCTGCAA
>VDFB02051543.1:0-44466 GCA_007258455.2 Sequoia sempervirens | reverse complement strand
ATCTGATCCACAACTAGTTGGAAAAATGATCGAAGCTTGATCCGACCTTTTCCTTTTTCTCTTCCTTTTCCCTTTCCTTTCCTCTTTCACATGCATGTTCCTTTGCTATTATGTTTAGTTTTTCATGGGATCTTTGTCCTGGGGGCTTGATCATCCCCCTTGATCGTTGTTATCTCATCTTGCTAGCATAAGTGCATTTGGATCCCTCTCGATATGCATGGCTACTTTAGTGTGAGTTTGAAGCAAGTTCATCCTCTCACTAAAGTGGGGTCTAAATGTACCATATAAAAATAGATCTTTAGACATTTTCATGGTCATTTAGGTATTTTTCCTGTGATGCTTGGATTATTTTTCCTAGATTTAATGTTGTAATGTGACTTATACATTCACATTAGGTCTTGAATATTCAAATTATGATGTCTTTTGAAGGTGTTGTGAAGTGTTGTAACACATTTCTACACTTTTCTAGATTCTTCTTATTATAATTCATCTAAATATTCCACTTTTATCCTTTACCAAGTCCTATTTCAAAGTTTTGTAAAGTCTTGTAACAAACTTTCACATTTTTCTAGACTTGTCATCACTAATTACACCTTTCTTATGCTTTATTTGGCCCCTTTATGCACTTACATGTCATAATTAAGTGTATTTTTGAATGTAAACTTGACAAGTAGCATTAAAGACAACTTAATTCCCAACACCCACTTACATGCCTTGAGTGGGACCCATTTGCCATGGGTGGCGAATGAGTCCCTCTTGGCACAAAATTCAAATTTGCTCCGAGTTTTTATTCATTAAGACCTTATGTCGGCCTGTGATGTATTTTCAAGAAATTAGGGCATAAGTGTGTATAAATAAGTGTTTTTCCATCCATTTTAACCCCCAATCACCTAGTTCACTTATTCATCCATTCAAGAATTTGAGCAACATAGCATCATTGAATCAATCATCTTGGAGCAACCATTGACATATCTTCAGACTTTAACAACAAGGGTTTGCTGAGTTTAGGAGACTTGCATGTTGCTTATTCATCACTCCTTTCTTATTTCATTTCATTTCTTTATCAAGGGTCTGATTACCAAAGTGGGATTTGACCAAGGAAAATCCCTATACTCTAACCCTTAATCATTTCCCCCCTCTTTGCATGTGCGTTTGTAGGTCTTGTAGGCAGATTTGTCAAAGAAATAGGTGTTGAAAAGTGGTCAACAAGTGAATCAGAGCTATTCAAGTCAACCAAACCATAATTCAAGCAGGTCTTGTATTTGCAAGAACTTTGTAGATTTTTGTGGGAGGACTGATTCACCATCAGTGGCAAATGAGTCCCACTACTGGGCTATAAAATGTGATTTCATCATATTTCAGTTCTTGACACTCATAAACCAATTTCAACAAAGTTTACCATAAATAAGACTGATTTGCCATCAGTGGCGAATGAGTCCCATTGGTCATCAACAGTGACTTTTGTAGCATTCCAGAACCTTCCAACATCAACATTCTATCTCCAAGTGCACTCTATTCAATTTCATTTATGCATGTTTCTAGTTCATTTTTGCATATCATATTGTGTTTTCAAACAATTCATATTTCTTAGGTTTAGCATAAATAATCAATCAATTTTATCAGTTTTTTGTATCTAGATCACTGCATTTAGGCCTAATTTCATTGTATTTACATTAGTTTGAGTGAACCACCTAGATTTTGGCGTGGGATCTATCTCTTTCCTTTAGGTGAAAAACCCTAATTGAGCAAAAGAGTCATAGCATTTCACACCCCTAAAATCTATGGTTCAATATGTGTATGTCTTCATTGTTAAAATAGAGTGTATGTCTTCATTATTAAAGGAGAATGTATGTCTATTCGTTCATTATAAGTTTTGTCTAAAACCTATTGTAATTTTTGTCCAATCTTTTGTTTCTCCTCTTCATTCTTGGTTTATGTACCAAGTTTGTCTAACGGGTGTTTTTTCAATAGAATAATTGTATATATATTCATTCATTATACTAATTTCTTGTTGTCCATGTGATAATACAAGTGGCCAAATGATATTTTGGTGGAATACTTCTATTATATTGTGGTAGATCTCCTTGTATTGTCCTTATTTCGGTAGGTATCTTGTTTTGATTAAGATTTTAAATATTTCCCATTGTGTTAATTTTTTGTTATGTGTATTGAGCCAACATTTGGCACTACAAATGAGTGTATGTTTTAATATGTCAAGTCTCATTTCTTCAGTTTGAAAAATTGTTTCTATTTGTGTAATGAATGATAATAAGTCACCTACTCTTGAGTATTTGGGTAGTTTGATATGTGAAATTCCCCATGAGATATGATTTATTTGGCCAACTATTCTAGTTGTAGCATCTATGTTATCTTCCAACACAGATTCAAAAGTGTTTTGTAGTAAATTATATAGAACTATAGTAGAATGCAAAGCATCCTCTGATCTCTTCTTAATCATGAATATACTGTGAAATATAGTAATCCTATAGGAATGGAGTTCTGATTCCTCCTAAACCCATGCATCTAATATGTCCTCCATATATGTACTATATGTACTATCTTTCTATTTCAATTTTTCCTTCTGAATTATGCTCTTCCCAAGTGCCATTTTGTGGTAACCATGAGATTGTGTAGAGGTTTTCTCTTTCTAATTCATTCTCTTCTTCTAGGTTTACTTCCTCTATATATGATTTGTTTGAATGCTTCCCTAAGGGGTTGTGAACTATTCCATCTTTATCAAAAAGTTATATTTCCTCCTTTCTAGAGTCTACAATTCCAATTATGTTTACAAACCATCTAAGTCCAAGTAATGTATTGAATGAATCAAAGACCTCCTTTATAGCAATGACATAAAAATCTACTATTTATGTCACTCATTTGACACTGAATTCTACTTGTTTCCATTTTCCCAAGATTTTATTCTTGTACCATCTGCTAGGCTGATAATGTAGGGTGTTTTTTTGAGTTATGGCTTCCCTATTTGTTTAGCATGTTTATGTCGGCTTCTAAGTCCACCATTACATTAGTTATTTTATTTTGTTCTATGCTTATTGGAATCATAATTGGTTGTGTTTTCCATTGTCTATCATTCTTGTTTAGTGTTCTAATTTGTGGAATTTTATTTGTTTGTTCTAGTATTTGCAAAATTTCCTTAATCTATCTAGTAGGTTAGATTGTTTAGACATTATTATAAATTTTTTGAGTATGCATACTTTGTGTTTGGAAAAGTATTCATTGTGTTCTATTTCTTGCTTTTATTCACTTGCGTCAGTTTTCTTTGTTTCTTCTATTATTTGATCATGTTGTTTCTTAGTTGGAGGGAATTCCTCCTCATCCAAGGTAGTTTCTTCCTTTGTAGTTTCATGTCTATCATTTGTAGTGTTACTTCAAAGTTGCTAGTCTCCTTAGGTTTGATATCAACCCATTTTGCTTTTTGGCATCTTTTGGTTGTTTCCTCAAACTTTGTTGGTGTTTTCCTTAATAGTCTTGCTCCTCTGGATGTATTTAGATTTTGGAGTTCATCACTTTTTGATTGTGATTCCACATTCCTATAATAGGTTTGGGTTTTTCTACGATTGAATATGTCATGTTTTGTGCTCCTGTAAAATACATAGGGTTTTTTCCTATCACCCTAAAATTTTATTGCAAAGTGACCTTGTTTATTGTATTTGAAACATGTGGCATCAATTCATATTATCCTTCATCTTCCTCTACCTCTATCTCCTTGCAATTGGCCTCTTTCAATATATGGGTATTGAGTTTTTTGATTTTGTATGGAGTTAATATTCCTCTTATTTTTCCATTGCGATACTTTGTATTTGTGGTCCTATTGATAAAGTGTTTTTTCCAGTCCTTTGATGTATGCAATTTTTTTTAGTCAATATGGTTTGTTATGTTTGGGTCTGCTCTTAATTGAAATAATTGCAAGGGACAATCTTCTATTTTATGGTCATCCCATTCTCCACAAGTGTTGTAGTAGATGGAGTTTATCCTTTTGGGCAGTGCCCATAAATCTACCCTTAGTGCATTTGCTTTCTTCTCTCTAATCTCCTTTGGGAATTAATTTTTAATGTGTCCCTCGCATTTGTAGTAGGTACACTAGATATTGAGTCTCGTTGCAAACATATCTTGTTTTGTCAAAAGGTCTTGTCAAAGTCTTAATTGTTCTGCCCCTATTTTTAGTTTCTCCATTTATTTGTTCTCTTTTTCCCTTTCTTATTTGTACCAAGATCAGTTTTCAATTCAACATGCCAAAGTAACAAGTTCTAGATGTAACACATAAAAAGGGAACCCTAAATTTAATGTCTAAGAACCTAGGGTCAATTTTTCTCTTTTTTAAGGGTGCATTAGGATGCAAATCAACTAGGTGATTAGATTGACTTTCAACCATGAAGGTGAGCCAATCAGACATGGACCTACAAATTTTTAAGCCTTAGAAATGGGTTGGAATTGATTTTCCTTGATTAACCTAATTAGACTATGTGCCCTAATATAAAAAATACAAGAAATTGATGACTGATAAGGGGCAATAGAAGTTTGTAGGTAGATTCGAGAAGGGAAGAATGTTGTGTACTTGTCCTAAAAATTTGAATTTAGTCACTACATGACATAGTTTCCCAAGGGCATCTCTATCCTTGTAGGGCTACCCTAGATTTGTTTTCAAAGTCCTCTAATGTCGGATCTAATCTTTTGATTCTCATCTACAAATTTGTCGAATGCTTATCGAACAATTCTATAGGTGAGTTTTTGTGAGTTGACAAGGTGTAGGGTTTTGAATGTAACAATGGATAAATGATCTTCAAATTCCTTTAAATCCTCTCCAAACCATAAACCTTCACATTCAAAGAGAGAGGAAATGTTGTGCCATTTAGGGGCTTGCCTTAGTCAAACCCTGTGTTAGTGCTTCCACTTCCACAATGGAAATGCCAATTATAAAAGGATAAATGATAGGAAGGAATGATGAATCCATAAAGTGCCCCAACTTACCAACCTTCAATGGATTCCTTGAAGGAATGAAGTCATACACATCACCTTTGGGTCTTGGATCTTTCTTGCTTGAATTGCTTGGATACCTACAAAAAGGGTTAGTCTTCACAAACATGAAAACATGAACTCACATACACTTTGACATGGTGCTTGGATCTTGAATTGCTATAATAATATTCACAAATATGTCCTTGATTTCCCTTGATTGATCTTAAGATCTTCAACTTGCTCTCCTTTCATGAATTGCTTCCTTCATAAAAAAAGTTGCCTTCTAATTGCTCAAAATGAGAGGAAAACATGCTTTTATATGCATTTTAAGTAATCCTTTTGGGTAGGGGTTGACCTAGAGTCATTTTCAAATCATAAAATCTTGCCAATTGAAATTTCAAATATTCAAAATTTTTCCTCGAGGACAGTGACACTAGTAAATGTCACAAAGTGTCCAAAATGGCATTAAGTGTTTGAGACCTAATTTTTGACCCAAATTTATAGAGATGATGGGGAATTAAATACATTTTTATGAATCTGGTCATAAAATTGTTAATTTTTTTTATTATAGTTAGAGTTATGGGAAAAATAGGGTGTCAAGGTAGTGTGAAATTGTCAAGGGTGACAACTTTCAGCACTAAATTTAGCCCCCACTTTAGTGAGAGTATGAACTTACACTCAGACTCACACTAAAGGAAGAATATGTCAAGAGGGGTTCAATTGTTCAACATTGAAGAGATAGGATGACTATGAATCTAAGGGAAGTGCACAAGCCCCCAGGATTCAATATCCTACAACAAAACAACATAGGGACAAAGGAACACATATGTGTGGAATAAAATGTAGCAAGAAAACATACACAAACATAGATGTTGAAAACACAAAGCATACACAATGAAAACACATGACATGATTTAACATATAAATAACAACAAAATGAACACAAACACAATGAAAACATGAAGAAGACACACAAAAAAACACAAGGTTAGCACTAAAGGGATTCAAGTTGGTAAGGCAAAGAGACCTCAATCTTAAATTTGTCTCAAATACCAAACACCATCCATTGAATGTGCTATCTAAAAAATTGATGCTCTCGTAAGGATGTAAAATCACTTATGAGCCACATGGATCTACTAGCTAGTAAGTTTTGTTATGGTAGGTGTCCATGCAATATGATGGATTCCACAAGGTTAGCAAGTTGTGTTATACTAGACACTCATGAATCACACAACTCTACTTACAAGCAAGTTGTGTTATGCTTCGTGGACTTGTTAAGGCATTCATGATTCACATAATAGCAAAGTCTGATATTTTCTAGGTGAATCATAAATAGAGGGAACCACAGGCTAGTGAAGTCTGATATTCACTAGGTGAGCCCCCAAGACAAACTAGTAAAAATGAGAAACAAACTAGGTTTAGTGAAGTCTGCTATTCACTAGGTGTGCACCCATTAACAACCATACCAAGAGTTATACTCCCTCATAACCTTGATAAGGTGTCATCAAAATGATCAAGATGTTATGCCAATGCAACACTAAGTTCAACGCATGTGAAAAAAGTGAAGCAAAAATGCCAAACTCACCTAAGAGGGTGCACAAACTTGCCTAAGGAGGTGCATGAATGACAACAAGATTAAGGCCAAAACCTCAAGGGGTGTTATAAAAACACCACCATAAAAAGGTGATTTACCAAAAACAACAAAGGGGATTTTCTCAATATATGAAATGCCACACCTTAGGGATCATTACACATGAAATCACCACCAAGAGAGGATAAGTTGTTGAATGGAAGAATTCACACCTTAGGGAATACTAGCCATAGTATTATCGCCAAGGGGAACGTCATATGAAAAGAAAGGTCACACTCTTAGGGGATATCAAACCTAATATCACCACTAAAGAGACACTAGCATAGATTGAGAAGGCCATACTTTCATTGAAAAGGTCACACTTCATAAGAGATGTATGATATCATCAATGAAAAGGGACCATTTCACATGCAAATAATAGCAGGGGACTATATGCCCCCTTAAAGTGTTAGTGTACTTTCTACACTAACATTTTAAGGAGAAACAAAGGGATCCCTTGCTAGAAGAAATGCATCAAACACAAAGCTACCTAACCTCCTACCCCCCAAGTGTAGGGACACAGATGAGCTAAAATGGTTGATACTATGCTTTTCCTTGCAAAATAAAATATGATTGCATAAAACTTAATTTATACCCCCATGCATAGTAGTGAGTATTATGTGATACTATAACTACCACATGGCAAGGAGCAAAAACTAATGCTATTTGTATGTTGTATGATTAATTGAAGGCCCTTTTGATGTTTTCATTTTTTAAAGGATAATAACCAATACCTCTTGTTGTTTCTTGCGTGTTGGGATCTATGGGGACACAAATACCTTGTTCTTTAACATCACATCCATTTCCATTATAGCCAAGTTGTTTTAAGAGTTCATAACCTCTTCCATAAATGGCTTCCATTTATTTTGAGGGTGATTTCTCATAATCACTTTCATCATAAGTAGATGTGTAATTTGTGTTTTATTATTTGCTAGAAGTTGTGGAATCTTAGTGTTTTTGATGATTTAGTGATACATTGTGTAGATATCATTGCAACTTCTTTCTCTTTTCCTGATTTTGATTGTGTAATCTTGTATTCTCCCATGAATGTAGGTGTGAAATCTAAAGATCCCCAATCACCATCCAATAACTTTGTCATTGATGAAAGACAATCACTGGGATCATCATAGATTTGTAAAGGTTTCGCTTTTGAAGTTGGTATCAATGTGTGAAGAGGATTCATCATTCCTGTTTTAGCTTGTAAACAATTTTTAGATTTAGGATCAACTTTTATCATGTAAACCTTATTCTTGTAAGTGCATTTCATTAAACTATGAAGTGTTGAAGGTGTGTGTGTAAAATATGAGAATCAGAATAATCAATTGAAGCCACACAATTGATGTAACATGTTATATTAAGGAAATTAAATTTAACAAAACAAATGATAAAGCGATTCCTCAAAGCCGTTCCATTGTCCTCTATTCTTAAGGATCCAGTATTAGTGCTCTTAGATTTTAGGTATGCACTAAACTACTGGGATGACACCTAAGAAACAAGAAGACATTAAACTAAAATGCAAGAAACTATACCTACATCTACAAGATTGATGAATTTGATGGATGATATGCTAAATGATGTGCTGAATGATATGATGTTGTATACAAAATGATGCTAAATGATGCAATGATAAAATGCTAAGCTAATAAAGATGTTATGGAAATTTTGTAATGATAATGCAACAAATTAAGTTCCTAGAAATGAAATTTTCATTATAACACTACTTGAAATCAAATGCTAAATTCTAAGCTAAAATGCAAATGCTAAGCTCACTAATGCTAAAAGTATTTTTGTAGAGTAAATTTATGCTATGCTTCTTATCTGAAAAGTTGTAAATGAGCCTCTATTTATAGATTCCACCAAGGCATCAAGTGATGTGGTAGCAATGGATGATCAAGATTCAATCTGGAGAGATCAATGGTGAGAAGCAAAGAGGTTGGAGAGAATTAGGGAAGTTGTTCCCTTTAATAGAATAAGCTTGCCAAGTGTAGAAGGGAATAAATGGAAAGGAGAAGCCACGTGTCTTTGAGGTTGTTAAAATTGTTGAGGATAAATGCCCATTTAGAAATTAGAAATAATTAATTTCATGTGACACATGGTGAGGTGGAAGATGAGGTGGAAGGAAATTAAAAAAAATGGAGAAATGTGACTAAATTCCAATTTTAAAATTCAAATTTAGTTGGAGGAAATTAATCAAATTAAACAAATTAGTTAAATTTATTTATTTAATTAAATCATGAAGAAAGTGGTTTAGATAGGAAGAATTAAGAAATATGAACTATATAAATAAACTTTGCAATTTATTTATAAGTTAGAGGAAATAAAGATTTTATTAATTAAATAACTAATATTTAATTAATTTTCTCCAGACCAATTTTAGATGTATACATTTTGCCCCTCTTTTAAGTGACGTGTTTACACATTGCTTCAAATTTTTTTTTTCCAGTGCTGATAAAAATTCAAAAATGCCCCAAATGGTGATTTTCAAGAGATAATGGATATATACCTCCTTGAGAGATAAATTGGGGAATTTTTTTATTTTTTAAAGATTTTTGAAATTTTTGATGATTTTTGATGATGTTGAGGTTAAGTTTTTTATTTGATGATGTTCCAACAATTTATCTCCCAATATAGAAGAAATAACCTGCAATTGGATTAATTGATCCCTGAAAAATTAAAATATCCCATCATAAATCCCACTTTAATTACCCCTTTTAATAGGCCAAAAGTGAAAAAGAAACTCATTTGTGCACTTGTGAATTTGAAATTTTTGGAGTGAGAGAGCAACTTTGAACATTTCAGCAAAGATGGTGATCCCCTACAAGACTCATCGATTCGATCATGTGTTGCGACATAATCGGCCAACGACATATGGACCTCTAGTACGAATTTGCAAAACATTCTTTGTGAAGTTTTGAATCATTTTTCCCACATTTTTAATTTTTAATTTTTGTTGTTCTTTGTGTTTTAGCGCATAAACCCTATGTATTAGCGCATCAATTAGTTCCTTTAGCGCATAGATTTAGGGATTTAGTGCATTGAAGGTCTGTTATAGCGCATCAAAGGTCTGTTATAGCGCATCTACCTTTTAGTGCATATAATGATTGTTTTAGCGCATCTAGGGTATTTAGATAGCGCATCAAATGAAACGATGCATAGGACCAAAGTTTCAATGCACCCTCCAAAAGAAACAGTGCATATAATCCTATAGCACATTTGATGTGGTTTTGTGGTGCATTAGAGATATTCTCTAGTGCATTGATTAAAATGGCTCATTAAAAGATGGTTATGGAGCATTAACAAAATTTAGTGGTGCACGTGTCTTTTTAGCGCAATGAAACACTGTAGTAGCGCATCTAGGACAAAACTTGAAGATTTTTCATTTTTCTCCTTGATTTTGATGATGTTCAATCACATCAGCCGGTAATTTGTTGTTGTTGATAGATTAGATGATTTATTGATCTCATGATAGGTGAGATTCAATAATGATGATGTTGATTTGACCTTGTGATAGGTGAGGATCAAAAGTAGATGTTTGCAAGATTTGATAAAAATCTCACTTGAGCTGATAGGATGATTGATTGCTTGATGTTGATTGTTTTGTTGATCTAATTGATTGATTGATATGTTGATTGCGACGTGTTATAATGATAGGAGAGTGATTTAGGGAATCTTCAATCTCGAGAGCACTTTCCACGGACTTGGGAGTTGATTCCATAGTTGTCACAGGCTGATAGAGATATTATTGAGAGATGTGGATTATCTTCATTGATTGACATGTCCCAAATTAGGATTAATCAAGGATTGTTGACCACACTGGCAGAGAGGTGGCATAGGGACCACAACACCTTTCATCTGACTACTGGATAGATGACTATGATGCCAAAGGATGTCTATAAGATCCTGCAAATTCTTGTGATGGGTGACATTGTTGTGTATGATCATGTCGAGCAAGGTGGTACACATGCATTATGCTGGATATTTCATGATGATCAGATCAAGGGATATGAGATGCCCTGGAAGGAGATGTTTGAGAGTTATGCCCCTTTACCTTCCATACTTGTGGGTTTTGTCAATGGCTTTCTATGTCTCAACAAGAGGTCAAAGGGATTGTCTGTCGGTTGGGGTTGGACACTAGAGCAGATGATTTTGTATGGGACTCAATAGGCCTGGGGTTCGTGCATGCTTGCATAGTTGTATCATGATTTACATCAGGTAGTGTATCTTGGAGGCGCCAGTCTATCTGCAGGGGTGACCTTATTATAGACATGGGCCTGGGAGCATATAGCGGTGACACGCCCAGTGATAGACAGGTATCGGTCGATTGGGAGACCCTATGTCTATGGTTATACCGGCCCAGTTGTCTAACATAAGTTGGACAAACTAGAGTATTGGAGACGCGTACTAGATGACCTAGATTATGTGACATGGCGGCCGTATGTGGATTGTGAGTAGTAAGTCGAGGATCACTTGGAGATGACTTATGTTTGCACAACCAAATATCTCATTGGACGGACACATTTCATTATTGAGAGATTCCTACTAATGAGGGTACTTAGACTATACGACAAAGTGTAGGGGATTCCACAGGGATTGGCTACATATGCACGGAGACAACAGGATGCCATAGAGTGGGGACCCACCTTATCCTACGATGCTGCTTGTGATGAGTACCATAGATTACAACCAGTGATTTGGGACTATCATCTGGAAATTGTGGAGGGATATATGACAAAGGAATACTCAGTACTTTTGTGGACATCTGTTTCCTAGGATCTTAAGGCCTGCTGAGGCAATGCCGGTGCTAGAGGATGATAAGGAGAGAGTACCTAGATAGAGGAGAGACAAAGGAGGTGGGGATGAGGAGGAGAGAGATGGCAGTGACGGGGATGGAGGAGATGGGGGAGGTGGCGGTGATGATGGAGGAGGGGGTCATGGGGATGGTGGTGGAGGAGATGGAGGAGGGGGTTCCCTTCCAGTATTAGATGTCAGAGTGCCTCAGAAGAGGTGATCCTTAGTAGCTGCGACACAAAAACATATGCAGATACAATTACCTTCTCAGTAGCAGTAGACACGAATTACAGCTCTACAGGCTAGGTCTAGACACTTTAGGGCCAGTTGACATAGATTTGGGGACAACTCTAGTCACAGGCACAGGAGTAGACGCAGACATAGGCGCAACTCTCATAGGCACAGGGACAAATTACTACCTTGACAACAGAGAGAGACAAGTTGAGAATATAGGCGGATTAGGCTGAGGGTGTAGTAGAGACACTGCAGAGGGTAGTGGGACAACATATCATTTTCAGGAGGTACGACGCTCTGCCAAGGAGGTAGAGTTTTATTGGATTAAATATTATGAGGTTGTTCCACCAAAGTGTCGCGAGAGCTACTCACAGTCCGCCAGACACACTCGGATGAGGAATACTAGTAGGGGTGTGACATAACCAATTCCATGAGATCGAGACACTGATCCATCGAATGGGGGAGGCACAGGTCCCGAGATGTCAACACCATATGGAGGGAACACTACATAGCTCCAATTCATGATGTTTCTTGTATTTTGGACATGTATACATTGATATTGATGATTTATCTCTTCATATTCAGATATCCTTGTACACTTGACATTATTTTGAGATATATATGCAGCGATGATGATGGTTGATAAATATGCTTATGTGTGTTGATCATGATGGATGCATTTGATTTCTTATTATGTATGCTATGTGATGTTCTATATGATGATGATATGATAGGTTATGGATGAAACACGCGTTATGATTCTATGATGCTTTTATGAATGATGTCTATATGCCATATGTGATGAATCTTATTATGTGAATGAAATGTGATGGATGCTATGTTTTTGTACTTTTCTGATGCAATGAAAATGGGTGAATGGATGACAATGTTAATGCATAAATGATGGGTGGAATGATTTCATGATAATGCATAATTCTATGTGTTCCCATGGATGATACTTTATTATGATGTATGAAATGCATTGTACTCTATGTTTTTGTATTTTTATTATGAAAATGTATGAAATGGATTATGAAAATGTTTCTTTTTGGATTCTTGTAATGCACATGTATGAGTAAATGTGTAAGTGGATGGAAATGATATGATAAATGCTTTGTTTTTGGATTTTCACGATGCAAATATATGACCTAATGACTAGATGGATTATGAAATGATATGGTAATGCGTGAATGACATTCCAATGCTTATGCAAATGATCCTTTTGTTAATGTCAAATGTACTCAATCCATTAATGATAGAGATAATATCACTCATAAAATTGGACCAGCCTTGGAAAAATCTATAAATACAAATGCAACACTTAGTATGAATGCAGCCTAAACATGCAAACCTAATAATGCAATGTTATCATCCCAGTAATCAATTTATTGTGCTTGGTATCATCATTGAGCTTTTGAAATGTTGAAAGTAAAGTACAAACATCAATGGTATAATTAGACCATGATGACTTGAGTACTTCTTTCATGATGTTTGATAAGGCAAGTTAACACAAACATCTAGGTATAATTGGACCGAGATGACCTGAGCATTTCTTGCATAAACAGACAAGAGTTAATTGATTTCCTATGCGAATCCAAAATGTCATTAGTGATACTTTGTATAGCATGTCCCATGATGATTCTCATAGTGATAATGATCAACTCCCAAACAACAGACAAAGAAGAATATCATTCTCGATCATAGCTTCTCTAGTTCTTGACTTCCTTGAGTTACTCCGGAGAAATGATAACAACAATCATGATGCAAATAATTGGAACATTTGTGTCAAAGTGATAAAACCTTGATTTAGAAGACGACCATCCAATGAAATTTATTTTGATTGATCTTGTTGTTGTTGGTTTAGATGGTTGGTTTTGTGATTATGATTGATGTTCAACGTTGCAACTCACTTGATCATTGTGTTTTTTTATCATGTTGTTGTATTGTTGCCTGTCTGTCATTTTAAGCTCAAAGATAGATTGCCCCTAGTGAGTTTAAGATTTTGCCCTAGTGGAAACAAACCAATTTATTATGGATATGTACAATGATCGTCAAGCCAAGGTGAGACACGACTGCAATGCTCGGATATGTACATGAGGCTCAAATGATAGACGTGGATAATGAGAGTGCAGAGCCAACGGTCGATACACATTCCAATAAAGGAAGAAGCTGACCCTTCACAAATAGCGCCTATTCCCAGGTTTTCACTACTTGCTTTTATTGTACTTTTTTAGATTCTATGGTTTTTTTTTATTTTTTCACTTTTTTTTTGTATTTATCTCTTTTTTGATTTTTTTTGTATTTTGTATTTTTTCTCTTTTTCTCTTTTTTTGTTGTCACCAAGACACTTGTTTGCCAGGTTTTCATCGGGGCAACCATTTTTTCAAGGACATTTCGGATTTTTTGGATTTGAGGACTTTTTTTTTTGGATTTCTTCAAGTTTTTTTTTTTTTTTTTTGGTTCTTTGGGACTTTTTTTTTGGATTTCTTGGGACTTTTTTATTTTTAGTTCTTGGGACTTTTTTCAGATTATTTTTGGATTTCTTCAAGACTTTTTTTTATTTTTTTGGATTTCTTTAGGACTTTTATGGTGCATCGGGTGAATCATGTGTAGAATTTCTTGAGATGGAGGCTATTCATGGGCTTCTCAAATAGATCTCCTTTTGGCATGGATAGTTAGTATGCTCCTGATCTATAGACTAACCCAATGAAAAAAGGGCCCAACCAATTTGGTTCAAGCTTTCCTTTTTTCTCCCTATCTTACTGATTGCGCAAGTTCTCCTTTAATACCAAGTCACCAAATTGAAATATTTTGGGTTTGACCTTATGATTATAGTTTCTGGACATTTGTTGTTGGTAGGCTTTCAGGTGTTTCACTACATGTTGATGTTGTTCATCCAATAATTCCAACTCTTGCAATCTAGATACCCAGTAGTCCTCATCAGAGATGATACCCTTCAATGACACACAAAGTGGTGGTATTTCAACCTTAATGGGTACAATGGCCTTGGATCCATATACAAGAGCATATGGTGTGGCTCTTGTTGGTGTGTGAATACTAGTTCGGTATGCCCACAAAGCAGGGTTTAATTGGATATGCCAATCACGTCTAGCATCATTGACCATTTTCTTCAATATTTTCAAAATAGTTTTGTTGGAGGCCTCTGCTTGACTATTTCCTTGAGGGTAATATGGTGTAGAGAAGTGATGTTGGATATTGAAATTTTCACACAATTCTTGCATGTCTTGATTTTTGAATGGTCTTCCATTTTCAATGACAATGGATTGAGGGATGTCATATCGACAAATGATGTAATTGAGGATGAAGGATGAATTTTCTTTCCTGTGATGGTGATTAGGGGAACAACTTTAATCCACTTCGTGAAGTATTCTATGGCTGTGATGATAAACTTGTGTCCATTTGACAAAGGTGGTTCAATTTTACCTACAAGATCCAATCCTCGCTGACAAAAGGTCCATGTTGATGCGAATGGTTGAAAATATTGTGTTGGTGCATGAATGAGGTTGCCATGAATTTGACACTTTTGGAATTTATTAATGAACTAAAAATACTCCTCCATGTTTGGCCAGTAATACCCTAAATGAAGGAGTTTCTTGGCTAAGGTTAAACTCCTTGAGTGAGTTCCACAAATACCCTCATGAACTTCCCATAAAGTCATTTCAAACTTGTCACATTCAAAACATCGGAGGAGAGTTTTTTCAAGACCTCGTCGATAAAGTACATCCACGATAAGAGTATGTCGGGTGGCTTGGCGAATGAAGTTTCGTTTTTGGTTTTGAGATAGGTTGGGTGGAAGGGTGTTATCTTTTAGATAGGTATAAATTTTACCATAGATTGAGGTATCAACATCAACCAGGTGACATATAACCTGGGACTTAGTATGGTCATAAGCAAGGGTAAACGGTTGTTCTAACATGAACTCATAACGACTTCTTTTCTCTAGAATTTGTAATAAGGAAGCAATAGTGGCCATGGCATCGAAAACTTATTATCCATTCTTGAAAGCTGCTCAAATTTGATATCCACAAAGTATTTCTTAAAGTCATCAATCATTCTTTTGTAGGGCATCAACTTGTCATCCTTTGTTTGATAATCATCATTGACCTGGTTATTGACCAACTGAGAATCTCCGTAGACTTGCAATTTTGGGATTTTCCATTTTATAGCTATTTTAATGCCAATGATTAATGCTTCATAATCCAACATGTTGGTGCAAGGGAACATCAATCTGTATGATTTCAAAATGGTATGTCCTTGTGGAGTGACAAATAGGATTTTGGTGGCCCCTGATCCATGTTGTGTGTGTGATCCATCAAAGTATAATGTCCACTATTATGCAGTCAAGGTGAGGACATTAGCATCTGGAAACTCAATGTGTAGATGATGATCATCTAGTAGGGGTGCTTCAACCAAGTGGTATGTGATTGCTTGTCCTTTTATTGCTTTCCTATCCACATATTGGATGTCAAATTCACTTAGTATCATAACCCACTTGGCGAGTCTTCCAGTTAGATTAGCTTTGCTGAGGAGGTATTTTAGTGGATGTATTTTGGCTATTAACTTGATGGTATGAGTTAGCATGTAGTGTCATAGTTGCTGGGTGGAAAACACTACTGCCAAACAAGCCTTTTCAATGGATGTATAATTGATTTCATAGCCATTTAACATCCTTCTGATGTAATAAATTGCTTTTTCTTTTCTTGTTGAATCTTCTTGTGCTAACAAGGCTCCCAATGATATCTGAGTTGTTGCAATGTATAATAAGAGTAGCTTTCCTTCTGTTGATGGTATTAAAACAGGTGGAATCATTAGATATTGTTTTAATTGGTTGAAGGCCTCTTCACATTTCTCATCCCATCAGAAAGAAACATTTTTGTGTAGCAAGTGAGTGAAGGGACGTGTCTTGTCTGTCAGTCGTGAAATAAATCTTTGGATTGATTGGAATCTCCCTTGTAGATATCGTAGTTGGCTAATGTTTTTGGGTGGTGGCATCTCCATGATAGCTTTAACTTTTTTCGGATCTACCTCAATGCCTTTTTCTAAAACTATATATCCCAAGAGTTTGGTTGAAGTCACCCCAAACACACATTTTTTTGGATTTAGTTGTACATTGAACTTCTCTAGTTTGGTGAAGATTTTGTCCAAGATCTCTAAGTGTCCTCTTCTAGTGTATGATTTGGCCAATAGATCATCCACATATTCTTCCATGAAGGTATGCATCATATCATGAAAAATTGTTGTCATGGCGCGCTAATAAGTAGCTCCTGCATTATTTAATCCGAATGGCATGATATTCCAACATAATGTCCCCCACATACATGTGAAGGTTGTCTTGTCTTGGTCCTCTAGAGTTATCTTGATTTTATTTTAACTAGAAAAACCATCCATAAGTGACAACATGCCATGTCCCGCTATTAAGTCCACTATGATGTCTATGTTAGGTAAAGGAAAATCATCTTTAGGGAAAGCCTTATTAAGATCTTGAAAATCTGTGCAAATGCGGATGTTGTTGTTACGCTTTGAGACGGGTACAATATTGGAGATCCACTTGGCATAGTCAATGGGTCTGATGAGTCCTGCATCTAATAACTTCTTCAACTCTTCTTTTACCAATAGGGCAATATGCATATGCAAATAAAAAAAAATAAAAAAAATATGCATATGCATTTTCCTTAGCTTCTGCTTGACTGGTTTTACTACTGGTGGTAAGGATATGTGATGCATGATAATATTTGGATCAATCCCTGACATGTCAGCATATGGCCAAGCAAAGTTGATTTATTTCTTTGTGAATAATTTAAGGAAGCTTGGTTTTTCTTGGTTTGTCAAGGATGCCGCTAGATGGATAGTCTTCACTGTTTCTACATTGCCAATATTGACAGATTGTGTGGGCTCAATCAATACTTTTGATCTTTCCTAAAAGTGTGCTGGGAGTGTGTCAAATCATCCATCCTTTGATGCCTCATAGAGGTTTTCACCATTGGATGCACTCTTTAGTTTTACTTTTTTTGGATCTGATATTGCCATTAAATGGTTTTCACCATCAGATCTATTTCTTGTATTATTCATTTTGCAGCTAAAAGATTTGAAACTCTCCCATTTGAAAGCTTCATTATGATTTTCAATGGTGGAATATGTTTTGGGATTGTCAAAACAGAGGAAGTTGATGATGGCATCATCGTTTGAAAAGGTGGGGATATCGAACGACTCAGTTTGGTCCTAATCTATGAGTTCGAGATGTACTAGAGGTAAGGATTCATCAGAATAGTTAAGGTCAAAGATAGTAAGAGTCCTGATGGCAATGTCTTCAATTTTTCCAATAGAAAAGTTGAGGTTTATAAGGTAAATTTACTCTGAATTATTTGTTTCACTTCGAGTCTGCTCGTCTTTGCTGGAATCATCAATGTGTTGTGATCCTATTTCAATTAGTCTAGAAACTGAACCTTGTCCCTTCTCGAATAGGGGTGCATACTTTTGTACCACATCAATGTCCTTGTCATGAAAAGACTCCTTAGATAGTGAATCCCACTCATATTCATTGGAATCAGTTTCATGATCATCACTAGTTTGTAGTTGCAAGATTCTTTCAACCACCCTTTGAGTTATCTCTTCTTTTGTCTCCTCTTTATAACCCAACCTAGTCTTGTCTTTTGGATTGATTAAGAGGGGTTGAATTGGTTCCACAATTCCTTCTTTTCTTTTTCCTATAGGGCCTTTTCCCTCGTATCCCATCTTTTCTAAGATTGTGAAGCCTTTTCCATATTGTGTTGTTTGTACATTTGCAGTTGCTACTTGTGACTCTTCTTCATCCTTATAAAGCCAGTTTAGAACATCCTTGTATTCAACTTCGTCAACTATGGTGCTTGCTTTTACAAATCAACCATCAAAGAGTGTAACTGGTTGTGATGACTATTGTGTTGATGTTGAGGGTTTCCCATATGAATTTGGGGAAGGCATCTGTGAAAGGCATAGAGATTGTTCAAGGAAATATTTACCCACACCTTTATCTTTGACTTCAATTTTTTTCTCAAATTGTTTGGACAAGGCATTTAATTGGGTTTCATGGTTTGAGGACGTAGAAGGAGCAACTTCTTCCTTTTTCTCAGATTGTTTAGACATGGAACTGGATTGACTTTCATGATTTGGGGAAGTGACCAATGATTTTGCTAAGGAACTTGATTGGCTTTGATTATTGGTAGAGATGGAAATGGAAGCTTCTCTGTTGTGAGGCACAAAGACATCTTGGACCGATTTAAGGGTGTTGCAATACTAAGGACTATTAGAATCAGTTGAGATGGTGATTTCTTTGCCACCACAATGGAATTTTAGACATTGGTGGTATGTTGACGGTACCGCTTGCATTCCATGGATCCATGGGTGACCCTATAGTATGTTGTAGGTCAAATCCTTGTCCAAGACTTGGCAGATTACATCTTTCTAAATCGGTCCTACTTGAATGGGTAAGAAAATCAATCCTTGTGAAGATCTTTCTTCATCATCATATGCTTTTATTGTAATCTTTTTCTTTGAATCTATTGCATTTTCAGAAAATCCTAGGGCATGAACAAGCTTTAAAGTACATATATTCAGGCCGACTCCTCCATCTATTAGAACACATTTGACACGATGTTTATGAATTAGGACTTCAATATGGAGAGGGGCATTTTGGGGATGAGAAATAGATGTGTCATCATTTTCTGAAAAAGATAAGCAATGAGGTGCAGTCAAATGTCCCACCATGGCCTCAAATTTACAAACTTCTATATCCGTTGGTACTGTTGTGTCCACTAGGGATTTTTCCAAAATCTCTTTGTGGATGGGTGAAATCTTGAGCAGTTCCAATATAGATATTTGCAGTTCCAATATAGATATTTGCATGGGGATCTTTTGTAATTGGTCTACTATGTTATATTGATTGGATGAGGCAACATGTGTTTTAGATGAACTTCCTTTTAGTACATATTTGGCTTGTGCTCTCATGGTCACATTTACTAGCATGTTGTCTTGTTTCCCATTGATTTTAATGACATTAATTTGAGTATCAATTGTAGCCATGTCTTGTTTGATGTCATTAATCTGATTTTCAACTATAATGATGTCTTGTTCATGTTCAATTGGAATGTCATTAATTAGATTGTTGGCTGTAATATTGTCTTGGTTGTCATTGGTTTCAATGTTATTCATTTGATCTTCCACTACTGAGACATGAAGGATGATAGTATCATGGACATAGTTTACATTCTTCCATTTGTTGTTTGTTGTAGAGGACTCCCCCTTTTCATAATTCTGTAAGGGATTTTTGAATGCTCCGTGATCAACATTTGTTTGGGGTACTTCTATTTGTATGAATTTGTCATTTATTAAGTCTTGTATTTTGTGTTTCAATTGCATGCATCTATTTTTTTGATGACCTTTACACCAATGAAATTCACAGTAATAAGCATCATTCCACCATGACGATTTTACTTTTGGTTCAAAGACTTGGGTGTCAGGTAGTTTTATATGGTTATTTGCAAGAAGTTCTCTCAATGCAGATTCATGTGATTGACCCAAAGGTGTGAATTTTATGTAGTTTTATTGTGTTTGATAGGGTGGAGGTTTAGATGTGGTATTACTTTGATTGTGGCTATTTTGATTGTTGTGTTGGTTAAAATTTTTATTAATACCTTGATTGGTGTTTTGATTAGTCTTGGTTGTGGTTCTTGATAGATTAAAGACTGGTTTAGAATTATGTGTTTCGACGACACCATCATTGGCATTCTTGTTTCTTGTCCAAAATTTTGATTTCTCATTGTTGTTACGATGATTGGAAGAGCTAGCATTGTTTGATCCTTCATTGTGAATTTTCAATACCCCTCTTTTGACTAATTTTTTTTCAATTTTGACATCATTTTCGATCATCTTCTCAAAGCTAGGGGGACATTGTAACTACAACCTATAGCTCATTTCATTGTTGAGGTTGTCAACAAAAATATCCATCTTTTCTTGTTCGGCTATAGGACGAGCGTATAAAGTAAATAACCTTCTCCACCTTTGTAAGAATATGAGAAAGGATTCTCCTTGTTTATGTTTGGTATTGCAAAGATCCTTCATAGTTATCTCATGTGAAATGTTATATGGATATTGAGTGATAAATTTGTTGACAAGTTCTTCAAAGGATCTTATGCCTAGTTGTAGTTTCGAAAACCATTCCATACAATGGCCTCCCAAGCTGCGAGGAAAAAGTCTCATCAAATAGGTGTCTTCATGAGCAAACTCAAGACTCATGGTTCAAAATTCCCTCACATGGTTTATGGCGTCAAATTTTCCATTGTATTTGTCAAATTTTGGGAGGTCACAATTTAGTGGGAATGGTATCATATTCAAATTCCTATCAAAAGGGTAGGGACAAATATCTTTTGGTAGTACCTCTTTGCATGTCTTATAATTGTTGTTGAAGGTTCTTCATTTGATTTGCATTTGACATTTCAATTTTAGTTTTATTTAGTGTTTCTTTCAGTTTATTGACATCAAAATCACTTGGTAATTTGAACCCTTGGTTTACTAACATTAGAAGGTATTTTTCTCTATCCTTTTCAAAGATCCTCTCTAGGAATTTGTGAAATTTGGGATCTTGGTTTGCTTGTTCTATTTCCTCCTCTATAATTTCTTCTGTTTCATTTTGAGGGATTTTGTGGAAAGGGTTTTCTTCTCATTCACTCATGGTGTTTTGAGGTTCAAGTTCCTTATCCTTAAGTTTTTGCTTTTGGGATCTTGTTAAAATAGGAATGCAAGTGATGAAGGTTTGCTAAATTTTGATCGTTGTTTAGGAGTGCCAAAGAGATGCCTAGGTCAAATAGAATGATGAATTCTATTGATGGAAATAAGGTAATCAAATTTGATGTGAAGTGTGTTGTTTGGGGATGAAGAATGACAGATCTTGATGGTGAAACTCAACTTGATGATCAAATTTAGGTTTGATGATTGGGCACTTTTAGATGTTTGATCAAATTTTAGGTTGAGGATTTCACTTGTAACTAATTTTTCCAAGTTTAAAGCAATGTTGGGATAAGGAATGAACTTATCTATAGAAAAGATCCCTAAATATGGGTTCAAAATGTCGGATAAGGGGTCAAATTTAGCTTTCTAGTTATAAATCTGGTGAATGCACTGTAATAGTTAGTGTATGTGCTGAAAGGAAGATGCATTATAGAATGGATTGAATGTGCCACAAAATGGCTTCGATGCACTGCAAGATTGGTTGGATGTGCTACAGAATAGCTTGAATGCGCTAAAGTATTGGATGAATGCACTATAGAATAGCTTGAATGCGCCAAAGTATTGGATGGATGTGCTACAATAATGGGTGAATGCACTACAGAACATAATGGATGTGTTGGTAGATATGGTGTATGCACTATAACAGTAGATGGATGCACTAGAGAATGGTGTAAAAGCACCAAAATAAGCAATGGATGCACTAAATTGGGAAAATGTCACAGTTTCTTGCAAGTTTGTTTGATTTTTCTGATTTTCCAGTCAGAGAATTGGTTGTTTCAAAGGATGTTTTCTGAATCAAGGTTTTCATTTCTAGTGTGTGATGTTTTGTTTGAAATTTGTTTAAAAACACATTGGTAAAACACATCAAACATGTACAATCTTAAGGTTGTGTAGGACAATATTTACTAGATTCCCACTTGGATTTTACTCCAGATGTGCCTACTTTAAGCGGATGATTAGAAGCTTGACCACACTAGCTCCCATCTGCGACACTCACTTCTCGGGTCAGCCAAGCTTCAGTACCCATGAATCTTCCACGACATACTTCTCATCTCTAATAAAATCCACAAAAATGTGGGACAACTTCAAAGGTTAGACCTTCTGCACTAGTAAATAGAATAGGATTTTGGCTTACTATAACAAAAGGTTCTAGTATAGGCATTATGTTCGTGGGGGATCATCCATACGTCAAGATACCATTGTTTCCCTTCTTTTCGGAACAATCCTCATGCTACTTGAACTTTCCTCAAGTACCCACACTTATATATCAGTTGGAAGTTGCTTGGCTTTAGCGTGTTCCCGGTTGGGTTGTTCCCTTGGGTGATTACTTTTTTCCACAAGGCAGGCCCTCTAAGGATAAAACAAAATAAAAGTGAATGGGTCTGGATTTTTGGTCACCGAGTTAAGGGGAGAGCATATGCCTTCCATTCATCAAGCACAAAAAAATGGTGTTATTTCCCTTCTAATTAATCTAGATTCCTAAATTAACCAAAAAGAAATAAATCAACTCTAGCCCCTGCATCAAAATTATTAGTAGTTTTCAATAATTTTTTTTTGATAGCATTCAAGGGTTTCAGTAGAGTCTCTGTCAACATTTATGAAACTTGCACAATAGAAAAAACATTCATTAGTTTTCTGAATCTGGAAAATTTTGCAATGAAAATTAAATGCGCCATTACAGTAATTCAATGCGCTAAAAAGGTAGATGTGCCTAAAGATGCAGTGAATGCGCTATAGGAAATAGTGAATGCGCTACATAAAGTAATGAATGCAGTATAGAAACCCCTTGATGCACTGATGAATGGCTTGGATGCGCCGAAAGAACTCGTGGTTGCATCGTAATAGTCAGTGTATGCACCAGAAGAATCTATGATTGCACCTGAAAAAATCATGTCCAAACCTGAAAGCACGCTTTCCAGAAAATGTTAAAATAACAGGGGTTAGGCCCCACAGTGGGTGCCAATTTAATGTGTGTGTAAAATATGGGAATCAAAATAATCAATTCAAGCCACACAATCGATGCAATGTGTTATATTAAGGAAATCAAATTTAACAAAACAAATGATAAAGTGATTCCTCAAAGCCGTTCCATCATCCTTTATTCTTAAGGATCTTGTATTAGTGCTCTCATATTTTAGGTATGCATTAAAATACTGGGATGACACCTAAGAAATGAGAAGCCATTAAACTAAAATGCAGGAAACTATGCCTACATCTACATTATTGATGAATTTGATGGATGATATACTAAATGAAGTGTTCAATGATAATAATCAATTCAAGCCACACAATCATTGCAACATGTTATATTAAGGAAATCAAATTTAACAAAATGATAAAGCGATTCCTCAAAGCCATTCCATCATCCTCTATTCTTAAGGATCCTATATTAGTGCTCTCAAATTTTAGGTATGCACTAAACTACTAGGATGGCACCTAAGAAATGAGAAGCCATTAAACTAAAATGAAGGAAACTATACCTACATCTACAAGATTGATGAATTTGATGGATGATATGCTAAATGATATGCTCAATGATGTGATGTCGTATACAAAATGATGCTAAATGATGCAATGATAAAGTGCTAAGATAATAAAGATGTTATGGAAATGTTGTAATGATAATGCAACAAATTAAGTTCCTAGAAATGAAATTGCCATTATAACACTACTTGAAATCAAATGCTAAATTCTAAGCTAAAATTTAAATGCTAAGCTCACTAATGCTGAAAGTATTTCTACAGAGTAAATTTATACTATGCTCCTTATATGAAAAGTTGTAAATGAGCCTCTATTTATAAATTTCACAAAGGCATCAAGTGATGTGGCAAAAATGGACAATCAAGATTCAGTCCAGAGAGATCAATGGTGAGAAGCGAAGAGGTAAGAGAGAATAAGGGAAGTTGTTCCCTTTAATAGAATAAGCTTGCCAAGTGTAGAAGGGAATAAATGGAAAGGAGAAGCCATGTGTCTCTGAGGTTGTTAAAATTGTTGAGGATAAATGCCCATTTAGAAATTAGAAATAATTAATTTCATGTGACACATGGTGAGGTGGAAGATGAGGTGGAAGGAAGTTAGAAAATATGGAGAAATGTGACTAAATTCCAATTTTAAAATTCAAATTTAGTTGGAGGAAATTAATCAAATAAAAAAAATTAGTTAAATTTGTTTATTTAATTAAATCATGAAGAAAGTGGTTTAGATAGGAAGAATTAAGAAATATGAACTAAATAAATGCTTTGCAATTTATTTATAAGAGGAGGAAGATAAAGATTTATTAATTAAATAACTAGTATTTAATTAATTTTCTCCAGACCAATTTTAGATGTATACAAAAGGCACTCATTTCATCTCACAAATCCATGGTCTATCTAAGAGAAGATTATATCAAAGATCATTGGGCATCAAATGGATGGGAGTTTGCAATACAACCTTACCAATTTTAACAGGTAACGTTATCACACCAAGTGGTTGTTTTTCCACATTATCAAAACCTCGACAAATCATCTGGTTGAATTTTAGTCTTATCTGATCTAATTCTATCCAAAAGGTTCACACTACAAACATTAAGCCCCAAACCACTGTCAATAAGGGTACGCCTAATCCCAACCTTGTTAATAACAACCATTACCATCAAAGCCTCATTTTTTTTTAGGGAGGTAATTCACTTTGATGAAAGACAATATCCAAATTACATGAATTCATACCCTCAATTAAGGCTACTAAATCATTTGGTTGCACACTAGGAGGGACAATAACTTTTTGCAAAGCATTTTGAAGCATGCCATGGTAAACATGTGATGTTTGAATTAAATCCCATAAGGAATATTAGCAAGAGTGTTGTGAAGTTGTTCCATAAGGTCAAATTCTTTACCACTACATTGTAGAATGTTAGGTGTGGGTGGAAGATATGGTTGAGGTAATGGGATGGATGTTGGATTTTGTTTTGGTTGCTTATTGTAGACATGCAAAATTGCTTAATTTGTCTCACACATCAATAATCTTGCATTTTCATCATATTATCCTCGATTAGTGCATTTTCATCATTTTCATCATTTTCATCATTAATTCTCCTTTTAACACCATTTTCTATCATTTTCATCTTATTTCCTCTATTAATTAAATAATTCTAAATTATTTAATTTATTCATCGTATTTCACTAATTTTCCTCTTATCTTCCCTAATTGGATAATTTTAATTATTTAATTAGCCATAAATCTAATTTTCATCTAATGTCTCATGATCAAACAATCTTGAATTATTTAATTATCTAACTTCCCCTCCCACTCATTTGGAATATTCCTTTTTAATAAAGAATATTCTAATCCTCCACAATTAAATAATCTTGAATTATTTAATTATCCTAATTTCCCTCTCAAAGGCATATTCCCTTGGAATATTCTTAAATTTCAAAATATCTTATTCCTCTCATTCATCCTCATCCCTCCATTTTTTGATCTAATCTTCACCCTTCATTCAAAATATCCTAAACCAATTTTCTTAAATTATGGAGATATTTTGAGTTCAAATTGATCTTGATCCCTCATCTTCCCTGATTCACTCTCCTTCATGGGTATTGAGATTTAATCTCAAACGTTGATCATAATCATGAAAATCTATAAAACAAATATCATTCCTTCATTATCATACACCTAAAAACTTTGAATTCTTTAGCATAGCATTATCATTGAGAATTTGAGCAATTATCATCATCTAGGTCATCATCTTCATGCGTTTGCAATCATGAGAGCCTCTCGATTGAGCAATACAACATATCATTACCATTAAAATGGAATGCAAGGTTTGCACATGGTTTGTTTTCTTTGTTTTGAATTGATTTTTATTTACCATATGTTGATTTCTAACCATTTATACACTCAATTTCATTTGTAAGTGGGATTTGATCTTCTCTTGTTATAGGTTTATATAATTCTAACCCATGTTTGATTTCATTTCCATTTTCCTCTTTTCCCACTTCACAAATTGGCACAGTCAATGGGACCCACGTCCCTGTTTTAACAAAATTTCTTGAGTTTTTTATGCTTTCTTTGTTTCTGGCACTAACATATTATAGATCTGTGAACGACCGTGAACGATTGCCTCTATCAATCGTGAACAACCACCTTTGGTAATCTGGCCACGTTTGACAACCTGGTTGTGTTTTCTTTCTGACTGTGTAGGGTTTTTTCTGATAATCTTTTCACCTGTGTAGGTTTTTTCGCATTTTCCAAAATAATAGAGTCATGCTTGCACATCTTTCTACATTTGTCAACCGTGAACAACCACCTTTGCTCATCTAGTTGCATTTGATAATCTACTCGTGTTTGTTTTCTTATTGTGTAGGGTTTTTCTGATCATTTTTTTGTGTTTGTAGGTTTTTCCATGTTTGTCAGAGTAATAGAGCCATGCTTGAAATTCTTTCCATGTCTGTCAATCGTGAACTGCAACATCTATGAAACATTCCATGTCTACTAAGATAAATAGAGCCACCTCTGTACCTGTAATTCCACATTTGACTGTTATATTTGGTCTCAGTTTTCTAACAATAACTTTTTGATTTTTTGATTTTCATCTAACCCTAACCTCTATTTTCTAAATTGTTGTATATCGTTTAATCTAACATATCCATCCATCATTCATTTTGGGGAAGAAAAATTATTCATAACTTCTATTGCATTTGTGTTGTAGGTTTTGATTGATACAAGACAATATTTCAAACTATTAATACATTGTTTGCAAGTTCCTTATGCAATATTTTACCATTTGAACTTGTATGCTTTCTTGATTGGTAGATTAAATCACATTTGCATTTTTTTCCTTAAAATAAAATTATTTGACGTGTATTATAATTTAGAGTGTATGTATCCTCTCCCCTTGCACCTTGTACAATCTTGGGTGAAGAGAAAAACCTCTAATTTTCTTTTCTTTTCTTTTAAATAAAGGCATGTTGTCTACGTATCCTCTCCCTTGTGCTACATGCAATCTTGGGTGATGAGAAATAGCAACACATGATTCTTCCCTTATTGTTGGTAGGAGGCCTACCTTGGGACATATCTTTATTGAGAACCCAAGGGATCGACATCAAGCAACATTTTTCGGTGCACTATAGAAATTTGATGAGGGAAAGTTGTTGTTTGATTCACGCATGTAGCATACGACTTTCACTGGAGTCTAGGGTAATTCCAGATTCCGAGGAGATGTCTATGTAGCTGACGGTGTTCCCGAATGTTCCACCCACTAAGAACCATTTTTTACTAGAAACCTAAGGCATTTCTAACATCTTCTATAGTGGTGCATCGTGACGCTATCAAAATGAGAAGTTACTTACCATGTTTGGTCCTTGGTTGAGGAGATAAGGTGTCTTGCTAAGGCTTACACTCTTTCAAAGCGAGGGGTGTCAAGGTGGTACATGACCTTGTCATATCCTAATCTTCTACTTGTTGGATACATATTAACACACAAGTGTGGTAAGCCTACTATAGCTAGATAAATCTTTACTACTAATTAGTTTGTACTTATTTTTTCTATCGATCTATTGCTAGTGAGCTTTATGGAAGAAAGCTTACAAAATATCTCTTTTACCATTTGAGTTAGTTTTGATTGTTTATGTTTTTTTTTCATATCACTTGCTTTCAAAATAGACACTCAAACTTTGACACATCATTAAACTTGCCAAAAAATTAAGAAACATAGGAATAATAAAAGAAAATCATGTTTAACTGTCACAGTTTACTGCCTCTGAACAAATTGTCGTATCTGCTATGATAATTTGCCGCATTTGCATAAACTGTTGCTTCTATTCTCTACATCTTGCTACGTTTTCTCAAACTGTCGCATTTTCTTAATGCATATTGCCACTTTTTATTACTCTATCGCATTTGCATTCACTATATTCTGTCAAAACCTTTTTTTGCATAGAGCCACATCTATCAAAATTATCACGTCTGCCTGTTATCAAATTATCATGTTTGCACAGTTTTTCAAGTTTTCTCTTTGCACACTATCGCTTTTTCCTACATCGTCGCATTTGCCTAGGGTAGCATAACACATTTTCTTAAACTACCTATAACATTTTTCCATCTCAGACCTACAAAATTCTCAAAACTTAAAGCTATCATAAATCTATCATCTTGGAACTGAAAACACCTCTCATAATAGTCTTGAACAATCCTTTTGTTATCAAACATCATAACTATCCTTCAACTTGATTTTCTTAGGAAATGTCAACATAGTGTTTTGGATCAAACTTAAAACATCTTCAAGCATCAACAACCTTAATCAACATCAGTCTTATGAGACCATCCTTAACATCCCTTTTGGATAAACATCAAACATCCTTTTTGGACATCAACATATCAAACCTATCAACTTTGCTAGCATCTTTCAATCTCATCTTTCCATATCTTCTGAACTTGTTAACTTAGTGGAACTATCTCCCTCCTAGGTTTGCAAATCATCACCATCATCTATCTTTGCTTGTACTCGTGAGTCTAGTATAAACAAATACATCAACCAATCTTTCATCAATATCTTGAGATCTGGCATAAATCAACTTTGTTATCCTTTTGTCTAAATGTTAATCATCTAATCCAAAATTAACTTGAACATCATCCAATCCAAAATCAGCGTGAACATCATCCTTTTGTCCAAAGGACTTATCAACACATCCTTTGAAATCCATTTTGAAAATAAAATTCCAAACAACACCATCATCACACATCCTATCATCTCAAATTTTTCATCCTTCAAGGTCTAGTGTGACTTTTATCTCAACCATAACATCCTAACAACATACAACATTATCTCGCTCGTTCGTTAATTGAGACTTTGAAATACCTTGTCACATGCCAGATTTTAATCAATGTCAAAACTCACAAATCTATCAATCAACAATCAAAACATGAATCCATCAATAAACACATCCCAACTCAATAATACCATCAAATGTGAGTACACTCCTTTAGGGGAGCCAATCAAGTTTGTATTAAAGAAGTTGGTTCAATCTAATTTCATCAATCTTAAAAAATCACAAGATGATTTTAAACTTTGTTTAAACCCTCATGGTACGATGATAATGTTTATTGAGAATGCCATAGAACAAAAGGTCATGAAACATCAACTTGCATAAAACTCAAGAACCTTATATAAGACCTTATTGATCAAGGTGCAATCAATGTTGAGGATAACCTTCAAATCCCATCCATCAATAATCATATTGATAATGTTTATACCTTACATAATGAGTTGTAAGACATAGATACTTTTTCAAAGCATGATCAAGATAATCCATCAGTGTCTAAAATGACCCATTTCATGACATATTAGGGTCAATGGTGGTCAACGAATATATTTTTTGTGTCTTCACATCATTATTATATCATTGATTGTATTTGTACTTCCAAATTGTATAATTATTTGAATTCATGAAATGAGAGCTAGGTTGTACTTTTATATATCATATATTATGTTTTTTTACTTGGATTATGCACTACACATATGAGGATGTGTTATGACATTTATTTATTTAATGAAGTTATTTCATTTTCATTCTACGTTTATGATATTGAGTTATTATTTTACTTTCATGAGATTGTTTTGGGACGCGATCCTTACATACATTTCATGCTTACTATTATTGCTCTAACTCCTTATTTTTGACCTATCATAGTTACCAATCTAACAAATCATAAATAGGTCACCTTGGTCAAGTTGTTTTTAATATATTTTTTCACATATTCAAATCTTTGTGTTGTGCTAATTTTTTAAAAATTATATTTGGGGGAATTTTTCTTAGTTTACATAATCTAGCAAAGGTGTCAAGTTTCCATGTAAATTTGTAATTCTTGCAAATTTCTTCCTAATCTCCACTTTTCCTCCCTTCCTCATCTATATAAATATAGACCTTGTATACAACTTTACAACTCTTTCAAATTGCTTCTTGACCTTTGCTTTCCAACCCCTTCCTTTCTTATAGAATTTTGGATGTTGGATGCAAATTTGCAACTTTTATAAATTACTTCCCAACCTCCATTGTCTACCCCCTTTCTTACCTATAGAACTTTGGACCCCACATGAAAATTTGTAACTCTTCTTGACGCCTAATTTTCATCTCCTTCATTGTCTACAAAACTTAGGACCTTGCATGCAACTTTGCAACTCTTTCAATATGCTTTAAATCTTTGTCATTCAGTCTTTGTCATAATAGTGGTTTACAATTCACGAGAGGAGCAATTTTAGTTGAAATCACATAGTTTTGAAAATATAATGATTTAAGCCTTTAAAAGTTCCATTTAAGGATTCCAATTGAAGAGGGTTTGATCAAATCGCCTTAGATCAAACCACCTTGGATAGAACCTTGCTAGTTTTAAACCATACCTATAAATGCGTCTCCTTTACACCTATCAAAATGCTGATAAAAAATCACTTTTGATTTAGATTTTGGGGGATCAAATGAATTCATTTAAAATTTATTTCAAATGATTGTGGTATTCCTCAGAACAAGCTATCCAATGAATATAATTTTAATATGTTTTGGTTTTGTTATGTATTTCTTTTTTAAGTTTTATTAAACATAGGTTTTTCATCGAAAATGAATTTCTTTGTTCTTCACATGTGGAAAAATAGAAGATTATCAAAAAAAAAATTGAAAAATATGAGTGCACCAGATATTGAAGTCCTTGATCGAACAAAAAATAAAATAAAAATTTTGACATATACAAAAAAAATTCGCGTTACTCGATCGCCTTTATTATACGAATTATAATTTGTTTGACTTTGAAACCTGATTCACGAAAAAATATTCAATAAAAACTATCTAACCAAGTGGAAGCACTAGATATTAGAGTTACAAATCTAAATTTATGAAAATTAAATTTTCTTCTTCATAGAAAAAGTTATACGTTATACGGTGTAAATCACTTTTTTTAAAATGTTGTTTCTGAAAAAATCTATTATTTTTGTGGGAGATGGAAAAAGAAGTGCAATTTGATTCCAAAAATTTTAAAAAATATTTTTAGAATCTATAGACAAAATTTGATGAGACTCTAGTTTGCACCATCCTTCAAATTCCTCATTTTAGCTGCTATAGGTGCTAGAATGTGAAGATTTAGTTAAAAATAATAATTCAGTGTCGGTTGGCCAAAAATTGTAAACCTATTATGGGATCACCTCCACCATGCATATGCACTATCCCTTCCTTGTGGTTGTATCTTGCATGGTTTTGACCTTTCTTATTTTATAACATAACCTCCAAACTTTTTGTGTAATTTTAAACTTTAATTTAAAGTACAACATGGAGTTCCACCATTTGATTAGGATTTCTCATCTAATCCCTTGCACATCTTGACATGCCATTAATTTCATCAAATGAATGTGAGAGATTTGTAAATGTCCAGATCAATCCTAGGCAGTATTGGACCCCTCAAGGACATGGATTTAGATGCAAGGCTGTGTGTTGCTAATAATATAGACATGAGAAAAGTGAATGTGATTATGGAATGGCCTCACTTTTAGGCCTACAAGTTTGTACTTGGTGACTTATCTAGGCATGGAAAGGATGTTTTAACTACCCTAAGGTACCTATCAATAGATCCAGGGGAGATTTTTTATGTAGATAATTGCATTGGTAAGTGACATGCATTGACTATGAGTGACCCCTAAAACCTCACCCATGGAATTGAATATAATGTAAATGAAAAATTAAATAGACAAGGATGTAATATGCTCAAGGGGTTGTCCTTTAAGCTAAATTTATAGTCGTATGTGTTTCAGGTTATTTAAGGGCATCAATTCATGCAATCCAGGTTTGTAAGCAAAAATGGCATGCTTTATAAATCATAAGAAGGGTAGTTAATTGAAGCTATGTATATGATTGAATGTTTCAATGGTAGATTGTAGAAACTTAAGGGGATCTTTGAACCTAGTTATGGGTTGCCTCTTGCCACACTTGTTGACATGATTGTAATAAGAGTTAGATGAATGTGTGCCAACATGATAATTTGATGTAAACCTTTTGTAATGGTTTTCTCTTGTTTCGTTAGATTTTTGTAGCTTTGAGATGGATTGATAAATATGTTTAGTTGTGGAAATATTTTATCTTTGATTTGTGTGTGTATGCAAGTCTAGTTCCATTTGTGCTTTACAAGTGTGCTTTTTATTCCTTGTAGACCATAAATTCATTGTTCTTGGAGTAGGCACTACTCTAGGAGGTGAAAGACCAAGCATATTTCCATTTTACTATCTCCTGTCCTCATTAACTTAGGAGTAGAGTTAGGTCTCAACATTCTTGTATGATCTAGCAATGCAAGTTATAATGTGTCTTATGTTGTCCTAAAATTGATAAATATTTTATAGATTATAAAATTATGCTATCTTTCTTGCATACATGTATTTGTAGCTAAGTAGATCTATTTTCTAAGAAAGAACACTATTATCTTTGGGTGTATATGCTAAAAAGTTCTCGTTTGCTTATTTGAAGGTCTTAATGGTCTAGTTGTAGCCAACAATGACATAAACTTAGTGATTTATTTTGGAGTTCATAGTGTATTGGTTATGATTGTTAGGACCTTGAGTTTATTCCTTCATTTCTCTTTAATTGTTCTATCTTAAAGACCTTAGGGAACACCTCCCTTGGCCTAGTACAACTTAAAGCATGAGTTACCCATCCTTATTACTTGGCCATTGTTGTCCTTGCTTATTCATAAGTCACAAGCTATCCACCTTAAGTTGGCATCCCTAACACTTAGGCATAGTTTGTCTTTAAGAAATTTAGGTTTCACAACTTTTAGAGTCAATAGGTCAAATTAACAATGATGAATGTATATTGAAGACAACTTATGCAAGCATATAAATGGTCTATATGATGATGATGTTGATCTAATTATCTATTGCCCTTTAGAAATCAAAGTTTGCTTTATTGATTCCTCTTGATGTCCTTTATTTTCTAGATGATGATGTAATTGCACATTGAATGTCTTTAAGTACTACTTAACAACATATCACACAAATATTTTCCAAGTTGGCTCATAATGACTAGTAGAAAGAGGTGGGAAAGTTGAAATTTGAATACGAAAAATTTAAATATCAGGATTCTTTCTCAACATCCTACAATTGAATTAGGTAAAATCTTGAATAACCCTCAAATATAGCATAGAAATACATTGACAATCTCAAGATTAGAAATGAATGTACAAATACAAGTGCAAACAAGAGTGAGATAAGAAAGTATATAACACAAATATATGACAAATAAAAAATCAAGCAACGAGCCAAACCAAACATAAAAAATACTATTGAATTAAAACATTCCACTAAAATAAACACAGAACTAAACAAAACTAGTATAAATATATTAATTTCACTTTCACCATTGCAATTGTTCAGAAGGATTTTTTTTTTCCCTTAAAACAAAGACTGTGGTTAAAGCTTAGGACAGTTTTTTTTTTAAAAAATGGTCAAGCATGAACGATGTGTGGACCAGAAAAGAAATGGGTCCACTGAATTGGCCTCGAGGTCATCGACCTTATCAAAACTTGCACTTGAAGTCATGAAAAAAATGGCGGAAAGGTGGTATTAACCCTGTAGTGGAGACAGAATATAATGATAGAATATGGAAGAAATATTTTAGGGTCTCCAAACTATAATGGTTGCCTGACTTAGTTTAGAACCTTCCCGGAAAGACCGCCTACTTTTTAGCTGCTGACCATTTTGTATTTATGCTCATGTTATGTATATATAATACATTCTCCATTCCATTTTCTCTGTTCATTTGTTTGGCGGATTCAGGCCCCTGTTAATCAATGGTGGATTACAGTCATGTTGAACGGACAAGGACTGGTTTATATTGTGAGATTCATGATAACTGTAAGAGTTTTTTTTTCATTGATCTTGATAAATTGCTTGAGATGTTGAGGAAAATGGAGGAGGAAGTGCCTCCCACAGATCATGGCCAAGCAAGTTGGTTATGAATGTGAAAGAGGAAGTCATAAGAATGGTAGGATATAAAATTAGTGCTGAATCTGGATTAGATTCGTGTCAGTATTTTTTGCATCAACGTTTCAGATCACACTCAATGATCAATCATCAGGATAGCAGAGAGTATAAGGATCACAGAGTGTGATCCAAAACGTTGATGCAAAAAATACTGACACAATCTAGTGTTTCTCGGCACTAATGTTCATGGATTGTGAAAATCTATTATCAGAATATAAAATCTTCCTGCTGCAAATTTGAGTTTTAGGGATCTGACATAGGTATGAAGTTAAAATTGCTGATTCATTGACATTTGGCATACATATGGAAAGCCAGGCATTGAGTTTTTTCATCTCTGAGTAAATAGAAATTCAGAAATATGATATTTTCAGAGTTCATGATAATTTGTTAAATTTTTCTGAACTAAACTGTGTTGATATATTTTGAAAATACAAATTATGTTCAACAGAGCCCAGATCAATATTTTTCTTAATTGGATCTTTCTATTCTTACCACATGAGACTTATATTCTTGATGTTATGAATTTTTTACATGGTATAAGATCTGCCAAAGTTGGGGAACTATGATTGAATCAATCCTAGATCTATTTTCATTATATGTAGTCTGCAACTTTTTTTTTGTAACTATACCTCTGGAACTATGTTGTTCTACAGCTACTGTATCTTTTCTCATTAGATTTAGTATTGTGTAGAAAATGTTTAGAAATGAAAAGCATAGGAAGTGAAGAATTGATACAGAAGGTTTTTCCTTGCAATTAGAAAAGTTTTGGAGGAATGACCTGGCTTTGTTTGATGAAAAGTTTAAGCAAGCAAGTAAAAGCTTTTATCTTTTAAAGGGTTTAAAGATGTTCTGGGTAAACTTAGTGATGAAGGATTGGGCATTGCCTTAGTTCACATATGAGTGAGTTATTCTATTTAAAAAAAAGATAATATATTAATTAAAAAGAGATAATATATTAATTAAAAATATGGATGGGATGGAATCACATTTTGAAAAGTTTAGATGAGGTGAAGTTTTAAATAAATTAATATAAAAATATCATCATAGTCAGATTGTTATATAGTATGAGTTATAGAATCAATAGAAAGAGGTGGAAGATCATGACTAGATGGTTTCCCCTATCATTTGGGAGGTCTTGTCCATTAGGAATTGTCTCCCACCACATAGTGATGACTCCTTTATTTTGTTCCTTTTTAGGCTACATGTCATTCCTTGTAGGAGAGATAGATAAACCCAATCAAGTGTGACCTTACCATTGTTTGGTTAATTTGAAGCACCTTTGTCACATGCTTAGGAAGTAACACAAGACACACATGTCTATTGAGACCATCCACATCAATTATGTAGTGCCTCTCACGTTTGTGATCTTTAGTATATATTTTGGATTTGATCATATATGCTTATATCTATGTATTGATTCAAGATTATTTGTAGCATCATTATTTTGTATTGACATCAATTTTGGATGCATCCTTTGATACAGTTATATTATGATGGATTATGCTATTTTATTTTGATGATTATGCACATGTATATCTGGATGAGTATTTTATGATTATGTTGTATACTCCGTTTGAGAATTACATGTGCTTCAACTATTATGTATATGTACAATTACACTTGACATGTGTTGAGTGGATACGTGTATAGAGAATTTTTCCACCTTGTATCACAAGTCCGAGTTATTCCCCAATGGTGGTTATATGGGAGATGTCACATTGGCCAATTTGTTAGGCTTAACCGCTGTATTCGATTCAAGTGTAACTTCCTATTATCTTACCAATGTTTATTGAATTTGGTATGATTTTGGATACTATAAACCTATTGTGGAAGCCCAATGAAAGTGTATTTATTTATTTAAATTTTGATTTCCGAAAAATTAATTTAGTTTTATGCTTAAATGGATTTAATGGTTAATTATATGTTGAAGGATGTTTGGAAATTAATTGAATTGATTAATTGAATTTGTGGGAATATTTGAGAGTTTTTAATTAAGAAATGGGAAAATATGAATTTTCTATTTTTTGGAAAAGGGTAAAAGGGAGAAAAGGCTTTTCATTTCATTTTAATGTTATTTTGTGAGAAGAAATTATAAGAAAAAAGCCCTGCTTTGAGCATTTTAAAGATTTGTTGATTGGGAGTGTGATTGGTGGTGGAATTCAATGAGGTCGGATTTGTTGTGATAGGAATCAGTAGAGAAGTGTGCATGTCGATTTGTGTGAGCTCTTGTTTGGAATTTTTGACATGTTCATAATTCTAAATTTTGGGAGAAATTAAGGTACATTGATTGTTTTAATTTATTTGAACATTTTATTTCGAATGTGTTTGTAGGAAATGGATTAAGGGAGTGTAGAATCCTCCCATCTTATGTTATTTTGCAATTTAGTTGATTAAATTTGTAAATTTATTTGAAATTTGAGAATTTTCAAAAATACGAGGTTATAATTATGCCCATTTTTTTGGGAATTGGATAAAATACTTGTTTTATAGCTTAAAAAGGGTGCTAGGCACTTTTTCTACAAAAGGGTATTCTTAGATTTTTTATTATTAAAATTTTAAATTTTGATGAAATTTCAATGGTGGATTTAAGAAAAACCTAGTTTTTGCCTTGTAAAATATTATGAAAATTTGAAAGTTTTTCATGAAAATGAATGTTCTTGAATGTTTTGAAAAGATGACGCTTCGTGCAATGTGATAACTGATGTTGTGGGAAAAGGTCATTGAATTTGGAAAAGTTAGATTTGCATAGGTTTTTGTGCCACACTAGTTGGAGGTGTGATGAGCTTAGGACTTAGGTATTAGAGAGGGTTAGATGAATGGCTCCCAATGTGTCCTTGGACCAAAGTGACAAGTAGGTTGATCATGGGTGGGGAGTCATCTAATCAAGTGATAACTAATGAAACACATGAGTAATAAACTCATCAAGATAATGTATACCCCTCTCATGCCTTGAGTGCTTGTAAAGACTAAGGATGTTTTGGAAGGCATTCCAACTTGGGGAGCTTGGGTCTTGCAATGTCAAGTATCCTCATCCGTATGAGAGGATTACTAGATTCCACATGATACCATCTCTTTGAGCATGGTGATGACACTCCCTAACTAGCTCTTTGACATTTAGTCCTAGAGTAGTTTCAATAAAATAAAAGTAGAAAATATATAAAAGTTAAAATAAGATAAATACCTAATATTCAAGCACAATAAATGAAACTTTAAATTCTAAAGGAAAACCGATTAAACAAAGTAAAGTAACTTCTTTACCGTAAGAGCCTTTCAAGATCGCCCTATTGTTCCTTTTATTCTGTGATGGCGCAGTTTCTCCGATGGCGCAGCCCACAAAGTTTCACGAAATCACGTTTACAAAGAATGATTTAGTACAATGGGAGCATTTTATACTAATGTAAGATTTAGTTGTTGATAATGGAGGAATAAAGATGTTCACTCCCCAGAATATAACAATGCTACCATGAAGAATGATAGAGATAGTGGATTTGGAAAAGATTGGAGGAATGCTTTTGTGAATGATGTCTCAAGAAGATCCGATGGAAGATAGAAGAATTATTTTGACAACATAAGGATACCTGAAGACCATTCAAAATGGCTTCTGTGAAAGTTAGATTTATGTGAGTTAAAATGGATTTGATTATTGATTTGGATTAACGTCCCATTGTTTGTTCAATGGATTTGTGGGAGATCTTCTAAAGTGAAGAGAAGGGATGGAAGGTTTCCTTTTCCTTCATAACAATTTTCTTCATTGAGTTTTCAAGGGAAACTTCCATTTCCCCAAAAGATGATCAATTTGAAAGGGGCAAGTTAGCATCGAAGTTGGGAAACAAATAAATTTTATTTAATTTGGGGAAGTGTAGATGAAAATGGAAATCCACATAATTAAATAACTCATATTTAATTATGTTTTATAAATGAAATTAGGGTGAGGTGGAAAATATTAAATAAAATATTTAATATTTTAAATTTGAATATGGGATGGAGAATATTCCATTATTCAAATATTCAAAAATATTTAAACTTTAGAACTAAATGATAATTAAATATAAATAAATTATAAAAATTTATTTAATTTAATCAAGCCGAAAGATAAAAAGATGAGATGAAGAAGATATTCCATTATTTAAATATTCAAAATATTTAAACTTTTAGAATGATACAGGAATAAATATAAAACAAAATTTAAAAATTCTATTTAATTTAATTGCCGTAAAAGTGAAAAATGTTAAGATAGAAGAATTTAGAAGATGAATCCATATAACAAATAAATTAAATTCTATTTATATGTAGATTCCATTTTTTAGGGAATTAATTAAAATAAATCATATTTACTCAATTAACAAGCTTTAATCATGACCATTACTTTTAGACATACAAGCACCTAAAGAGATATCATGAATCCTTGCTATGTTGATATTGGCATCATTGCATCACTGTACACATTATATTCTTTATGTCTTGTGTGAGTGTATCATAGGAGTTTATGGTGAACTCCTCAACACCCCAAGATCACCTACAAGACAAAATAACTTCCACAAGAGAGATGGCAAAAATATCATGCTATGATTAAGGATGCAAGAATTCCAAAATGAATATGATAATTGTTACCTGATTTTCGCATAGGGCTCAATCAGGCAGGGCAATCTATGTTCAAGTATTCATGAAGGCCAAATGGGGATATTTTTGTGTAGGATTAAATCATGCACCCAATGATATTTTACAAGGAGGTCTATTGGAAAGCCTCGCCTTAGTCAGATTTGGCATAAAACTCATCAGAGAAGAAAGTCGACAAGACCCTTTTGTTGTCTTGCTGACTAGCAGTGTGTTCTATTTGGTTGAATACACCAGTCGCTAGGACATTCGGGTCACCATGAATTTTTATTTATCTCCGCTTGGAAGGAGGTCATGCCAAAAGTCGATTGTCATCGGGGAAATGAGCCCTTGTTTGCTATAATCTCTTGCTGACACAATGAAGTCTCCCCGACAAGAATGGAGCTCTCGGTGTAAAGTTGGAGTTCGCGGTAACGTCTCGGTGACCGAACAGAGTCTCTCTAAAGGGGATTGCCTTTGGCATAATGTCTCACCAAAACATGGGAGTCTCATTGAAAGAAATGATCAGAGCTTGGGGAAAGCGGAATGCCTTCGGTGTGAGGTCTTGCCCACCTGATAGGGTCTTGTTGAATGGACATTTGGAATTGGTAAGACTCTTGGCCACGGAGTTGACTTTGACATGATGTTTGGCCGACAATGATAGTATGGGCAACAATTTTTGACATTGGTGCATGACTTTTGCAACTCGCTATGAGCTCTTGCCGACAGTTGTGAGCTATGCTGATAACTAGCGAGGGGCATAATCGCATCAGGGAGACACGTCTAGTGTCTCACCGACATGCAATTCTAATAACAGTTTTGACCACCCGAAGAAGCTTGCGTGGTATCTATTTGACCAATCAGAGGAAGCTACAGGCGAGTCGTGGTAGTTTGACCGGTGAGAGGAAGATCAACAGAATGAAAGCGACGTGGATTTTCTCTAAGCTCAGGAGCATTCAAAGCAGCTCAACAAGGAGGTTCAAGAGTGAACAACGAGGATACACATTGAATGCAGATGTAACTTGATCCAAAAGATCTAAGGGTAGATCTTTCTGGAGGCCGATATTTTTGTAAGCCCTAAGGGGCTGACACACCTTTTTATATATGGCATTTTTTCCTCTTTGTAAAGGAGTTCTTTTGATGCTTTTTCTGAAGTTTGTGACTTTTACAGTCCTTTCTCAAATTAGCAAACTTTTGTAACTCAATTTTGGAGATGAAATTCAGTAAAGAGCTTGATTATTATTGATTTGAAGCTCTTGCCTACTTTCTCTTTGCATTTTTGTGTTCATTCAGTTGATTGATCAAACATTTTAGAACCTTTATGTAGAAAGTATGTTCTTTGCAGGTTACAAATTGTGTCAAAAGATGTGAAATAAATTTTAGATGTGAAATTAACTTTCCATCTAGGAATCTTAGCACTATGACCTGTTTGTGAAACACTTTTGCAAAAATATATACAGAAGTGAGTTGTGCAAATTTATCTTCAGTCATTGCAAGTGTAACTTGAGTGTCTCATTGTTCTTGTCATTTTGGTGTATCACCATAGTATTTAGTTTTCATTTCCATGCACTCCTTCTCCCATTTTCTTTACAAAAAACCAGTAGTTTAGGTGATACCAAAGGAAGCTGGCCTTCTCCAGAGGTTGACCTCTGTCTATAAGTGACCCATAGCTTTGGAGGTCTTCCCATATTACACTGAGGTGTTGAACATTAGGTTCAACAAGGGTGCAATCTCAGGTAATAACAATAATGTACATATGAAGCCTTACTTATATAGGCAAGGTGAGAAATAGGATTAGACAAGATCATGACAAGTGTCTTAATCCTATCACATGAGACAACTAACTCATAACTACATAGGACACAAGCATTAAATAAATTCCTAATAGATAAGTGACAACTAATGCTTAACTAGAAAAATTCCCTCCTAGGATCTAAGTGGACTTAACATGTAAATAGGACCTAGATAGGTAAAACACCTAGTTACATCAAAACCCCCCTTAAGTACAACTTAGGGAGTACTTTTTCAAATGACATAAAGATGGGTCTTGACTACGAGGCCATGTTAGGTACCCATGTACAAATGCAAATGCAATCTCTCACAAACGGAGAAAAGGAGAAAACCCAATGGGATAAAAATCCTCCCCAAAAGAGAGATAAATACAATAATGCTCTCCATCAAAAAATGAGAGGACAAAAACCCATTCAAGGAAAAAGATCCCCCCATAAGAGAGATAAAGAAGATACCATTCAAACCCCCTTAATGAAAGAACCACCACAAATCCAATCAATCTCCCTCCATACGAAGGATGACAAGAAAGACCATACAACCCCCCATAACGAGATAACCTGTTGTAAAGAAGCATCAGAAGCACACTTGTGGAGTGACATTGGAATCCTTAATTAAAGACAAGCAAGGAAAGATAAATATGATGTTAGGAACCATATTAGAGTCACTTAAGGACTTAGATCAGAATCATGATAAAGCAACAACAAACCCGATGCCAAGGAATACTAAAAGGCTCTCAAATTGGTACAACCCTAAAATTTGTGAAGCAACAGTTGATTGAAAAATGATTTGGAATTGAAATGAAGTGCAAAGATCAAAATTGCATCCTCTCAATTGCCAAAATATCCAATTAATCTCCAAGAAACCCATCAAGGAAAAATTGAAATAACGATCAACATGGGACATATATAAGAAAAGTGTATGGATGGAAATATACAACTCCTTAGTACCTTTACAATGTCGCAAGAATCACGAAAATTAGAGATCATGGAAAAAATTTATGAGTTTGGGAACCATAAAACAAGATCTAACTTCAACTAGAAATAAATGCCAACAAATAGTTCAAAATTATGAAAAATAACTTGCACCACTGTAAAATTGATGAAACCACCTTTCCGATGATATCTTGTTTGAATTTTTTTGTCTTCTAGATTGCAAGTTATAGCAAAACGAAAAAAGGTGTATATGAGGCCTCTGTAGACTGAACTAGTGTAAAATTAAAACTCTTAGGGGCTTCTCCCGCGGTCACTTGTGTTCAATTTTGACTTTCCCATAAATGTAAGGTTTTCTAGGTATTGTCCTACCAATTTGCATAATTCAATAACACTTACCTTT
The DNA here is from genome assembly GCA_007258455.2 of Sequoia sempervirens. Classification (NCBI taxonomy): domain Eukaryota; kingdom Viridiplantae; phylum Streptophyta; class Pinopsida; order Cupressales; family Cupressaceae; genus Sequoia; species Sequoia sempervirens. Next base: position 2,353 of record VDFB02051543.1, on the reverse strand, counting down.
GTAATACATTTTTAGAAACTTCATTTAGTAGCTATCTTTAGAAGGTTATGCATTTTGGGTTTTAAAGGGTTACACATTGTTACCCCATTTTTTTTTATCATGACAAATTTTCACATTCCCCAAGTTGACATATGAAATTCAAATTACTTCCTAAAGGTCAATTTAGTACTTTAAGTCATTGACAAAGTCCTTTTCAGTTCAAGTTATATACACCTAAAATCAGTCAAGACAATTAATTTATTAAATACTAGTTATTTAATTAATGACCCCTTTTATTTCATCTACTTGTAAATAAATTCTCAATTTATTTATATGGTTCACACTTTTCTAAATTCTTCATCTTAAACCACATTCTTCTAAATTTAATTAAATAAACAAATGTCAATAGTTTTTTAATTAAATATCTTCTCACTAAGTTTGAATAATTTTAAATTCAAATTTAGTCACATTTTACATCCCATCTTTGAGTAAACTTATTATGCAAGAATAACATTGGAGCATTTGGAGCATTTAGAGTTTAAGCATTCAACATTTAGAATTGTTTTATCATTCTAGTTTAGCATCATGCCTTAGTGTAGTATTTATATTTCCATTATCATCTTAGTTCTTATACAACATTCCTATCATAAAATTTAACATAATTATCATAGTATAATCTCCATTTTACATAGCAACATCATAATCTTAGCATCATTATCATTTGTTTATAAATCATGTAGGAATTAGATTCTTGCATTTTGAATAGCATCTTGTTTCTCAAGTTGTCATTCTAACAATCATAGTGCATACACAAATCTGAGAGCCAATATGATTTAATGAATCCTTGATAATAGAGAACAATGGAATGATTTTAGGATTTTAATCTTGTTCCAATTTGATTTAGTTTTATTTATTAAATCTTTAATGTAAAACGTTTCATTGCTTGTGTGACCTTGTTTACTTTACACATTTTTCACTCACACATAAATTGGCGCCCACTGTGGGGCCTAGCCCCTTTTTATTAATGTTTTTGGAAAGTTGTTTTGTAGATTTTGGACGTGAACTTATTTTAGTGTGACCGTGAGTTCTTTCGGCACATCCGAAAAGTCTTTTAGTGCATCCAATCTCTGTTACGAAACATCTATCTTATAGTTTGGTGCATTTAACATATGTTTCGACACATACAAGGAGTTTCATAGTGCATTCAATCTTTATTTTAGTGCATTCATTTCCTATTATAGTGCACTAAGTTGTTTTTTTAGCGCATACATGAGTTCTTATAACGCATTGGTGTAGACATGCAAAATTAACATTATGCATTTGATCAAGTTCATTCATCAACTAAACTAGATTTCACATTAGGTCCATTCATCGATTGATCAGATTCACCTTCATTCATTTATCAGGTAATTTCATTAATCTCCATTTCCTAAGGTCATTTATTTAAAATCAAGCAAACATTATCATCAAACTTTTAATAAATCAAACATCCATTTAAATCAAATCCTAAATCATATTCCATCATTTTCTGATTTAAATAAATCAAATATCAAAGTCCTAAAAGTCAAACTCACCTAATCATCATTAAACTAACATAATCATCATTTATTTAATCTAATCCTGATTAAATACTAATCTCACCCACTTGCATTCTCTAGATATCTCCACTTGCACAAATAAATCAATTCTATTGATTTATTAAAAACCCTCATTTTCCCTCAACACGACAAGTTGATTTGTCCCTCCAACATTGCATTTATTGCTGTTTTTCTTGTCCCCTCTAAATGATAAAAAATTTGAATTCTGTGATTCTCCTCTCTCATATGGCACTTTCCCAAATCTTGTAATAATTCTGATGGCCTATCACCTACTATGTGTTCCTCGGCACAGGGATTCTTTAATCCCCACATTCACCCATTTGGCCAATCAAGAAAATCTATAAAGAAGTGCCTTAATCCTCATTCATCCATCCACAAGCTAATGCAAAGTCACACTCTTTCATTTGAGAACTGATTTTGTCCACAACTCCACACCTGCAACACCATTCATCTCTTGCAAAGTCACTCTCCTTGAGAAATGATTTTTCCCACACCATCTTCATATCACATTCATAGCAATTTCATCATTTAGCTTAGCTTGATCAAGGATTGGGAAAGGGCTTCTTTCCATAGGAGCACCAATCTAATATGAGATGACTTACTTTATGTTTTTCATGTGCTTATTTAGCTTGCTTTTATCATTTGTTTGCATTTGAAAGCATTGATGTACCATTTCATATGGATGTTGTTATTTGCTTTGTTTTAAACTAACATGCTAATGTGTGCTATTTGTTTTGAGCAAAATACAGATTTCACCATCTACATACTAGCGCTAG